>VDFB02315868.1:0-16705 GCA_007258455.2 Sequoia sempervirens
GCTATAGGAGACCTGTTTTATCACACACAACCGATTAAATATTTAGTAATTATAAATGATCACTTTCTAAGGAATATTTTATTCTTTTAACCCATATCAATCATTTTTTAATTTCATAAAATTGTTATGGAAACCTAGGAGGAAAGGTTAAAGTATAGGTTAAAATTAATAATAGATATGGGGAAACTTTTGACTAATCATTCCCCCCCCCAGTTGAAGACATTGCATGTACTCATGCATATTACTTACATACTCAAGTTGGTCGATTGCTAACTTCTCTATAGTTTCCTTTCCTTTTCCCAGGAAGCCTTCAATTTTTTTAATTATTTGATGATGTTCTACCAAGGTTATATAGGATGTCATGTCTGGTTCTTTTATTTTGACCAATTATTCTAACTATTGTTTCAATTCCCCTAACTCCTTGACCTATTGTTGGCTTTTCTTATATAAATTTTGTAGATATATTTGAAGGGGATGAACTTCCATTTCCAACTATTATACTTTGATTTGAAGTGCCCAAATTTCCTTCTGTTGGTTATCAACCAATTCTTCTATCTAAATTTTCTTTGTTAGAAATGAGTCTTCAGGAGATGCTTGTTCTGTAATATTAGCCATGGGAATATTTGTGTTCTATTTGGAAGAGAAAATATTCATGGTGGTTATGTCATTTAGGTCCTCTTCACCACATGGTCACTTATCAAAATAAAAGGGCATGTAGAACATTATTATTTTGTTGAAACCAATCATATTCTTCCTCTTGTAGGATAGGGGAAATAAGTGTAGTATGCTTGTCAGATACATTTGCTTCCACATCTTGTTCATGAGTAACATTATTTTGACTTTCTTCATTTTTCTCATGAGAAATAAGGGAAACATTATATTGACCAGACTTTACTCCTTCCTATAGCTCATTGGAGATAGAATGTTCTATTTCTTAATTGTCATCATTAATTCCCTATTCATTTTCTTCATCAAGAATTTTAGTTTCCAATTTAGCCTCTATTTGCTTCCTCTTATGTTTTCATTATATGGGAAAAATAGGTTTTGAAGGGAGTTGAAACCCTTTACAACAAAAGATACAAAATGTTGCTAAACAACTACTTAAGAGCAAAACCAACAACATACCATTAGCCAAAAAATAAGACAAAAAGGGGTGTTGAACAAGAGATGAAATAGTAACCTAACAACAACACCCAACAACATCAAAACAACAGTAAGAAAACTGAGACCCAACAGGAAATAGACATCAACTAATAGGAAAACCAAACACTAATTCATACTCCTCAAGTTGTTGGCCACCTCAAGCTCCTAGCTTATGTGCAATTCGATCATGTCCAGCAGCTCCTTCTTCTCAGTCTCAAAGGAATTTTTCCATTTAGCCGACCCTCTAACAATAGGGCCCTTGTTGTCATCTTTTGCACCTTTTTTTCCTTTTCCGTTGATCAAATGCTCTTTCTCCATTAACTCAGAAAAATAAACTTGGTCCTCCCTAAGCTCACTTATCTTTTGGAATAGGACTTCCAAAGAGTCCATACTATTCTTCACAGAGATGTGACACACATGAAGAAGCTTTTTATATTTGCATTCATTCCCAAAACCTTGGCTTCCAAACCAGCCAATCGATCTTCACACAATGATTTGAATTCAAGGAATGAACCCTCAAGGTCCACAATTTTTTCAATCAGAATGTTTGACACTGAACCTTTTAGAATATTCTTCATATTCTCCTTCAAACCTCTAATTTTAATGTTAATCTTATTAATCTCCTAAAGTGTCCACTTAGCTAACTTAAAAGTTCCAATGGACCCAACCCTAGACATATCCAGCAACTCAAACATAGAGGTAGAATCATCATTGAGGTAAGAGAAGTCCTCGAACAGGGGATTTACCTTCAAAGGCTCTGGTTTAGCTCTCTTCTTCTTAGTATCCTCCTCATCATGACCCTTATTCTCTTTTTTGAGCTCCACATTGGGCGAGTCTTGATTTGGGGAGTCATCAATAGCCACCGCCTTTTCACTAGAATCCTTCCCCTCACATAACACTTTGGGGTCCTTTGTCGACACTTTCGAGCCCTTGTTCTTCAAGTTGCCAATATGCTTGGATGACCTTCTCGGCTTATCCTTTTCCTCCATACCGAGAGCATTATCCTGTAAACCCTCCTCATTACCATTGCCTTCAATTTCACCCTGGCCAACAACCACCTCCTCATTCCTAGGAGGGGAATCATCCGAGCCCACCTTCGTGTCCTCACTGTTAGATAAAACAAGGTGTTTGGTTGCTCTATTGGTTTTAGAACAAGTAGTCGTAGGGGCCGGGGACACATCTTCTTCCTCTTCATTCCATTCCTCTTCATCTTCCATACTAGTATCCAAGCCCAACAAACCAGAAACATCACTCACAGTCTTCTCCTTACCCTTAATGGAAAGGGCGGGGAGAAGAGCCTTAACATGCTCCATGATTAAGAGAATGAGACCTTCATGGAGGATGGGAGCCCTCCTATTCTTTAAATGAGCGTAAACAAAAACCTCCATGGATGATAACAAAAAAAATGGAAAAAAAAGAACAAACCATGCTTGAAATGATTTAGAAGCGTAAAGTGGTGACCGAGGATAGTAGTAAATCTACCCTCTAGAGTCACATAGTGCATAATCACCTCAACAACATTCACCCAAATCTTCTTAAGGGATTTGCGCTCATAACCCCAACTTTCCATTTTGATCAATTTCTTTCGCTTGTCATCTTTGAAGAATTGGGCCATCGCTTCCTTATTACTCTTCTTGTCCTTGTAGAACTTACGGCCTACTGTTAGCATCCCAGTTATTGTAGCAACCAACTCCTCATTCACCTCCACTTCCAGGCCCTTTATCTTAAGCTTGTGTTTATGCTAGCATGACACAAACTCCGCTGAGGCATTAGGGTCATGCCCATGCAACCTTTCTAAAAAGGTGTGAAATTACCATGATGAAGTATATTCCATAGCTTCTTTTTCTTCCTGAGACCTTCACAAGAATGCAACTCAATTTTTCTTTTGTCATCACCCATTTCTTTCAACACCAGAAGAAGAAAGCCCTTGTGAATATTGCTCGACTAAGAGCTAGAGAACAAAAGGAAACCCACAAAGCGTGAAAGATGAAAGAAGGTACTAGAAATTAAATGTTGCATCATCTCAACCCACTCCATCATTCCTCAATAAGCTACTAGATTTCTTAGGAAGGATCGATCCCTCCTCCCACACACAAAACTCATTTAAACTAATACCCTCATTGGAAAAACAAATTGCCAACAAGTTTCCTTCTTGGTAAATGTGAGAGATGTGAACCTCTTCACAAGATCGCAACATGATTATGGTATCTTTGATAAGTTGTTACACATTCCAACTAGGATGATGAGTGACACATATAATTAATGATGTTTATGGAATCACCTTCCACCCATATTTTGGAGTAGCCTTTGCTAACAACATATTTCATGCTTATAAACGCAGCCTCCACCTCCACACAGTGATTTGTCTAGTTTCCCAATGGGAGTGCCACCACGCCTAGGAGTCTGCCATCATGTTTCCTTAACACCCTCCCCACATCTACTTCCTCCTCTGTTGTTATTTTATCTTTTGTCATTTTTTCCTTCTCTGCTTTGGCTCTACCTATCTTTACTCCTTAGGAGGTAAGTGGCTAATATTTCTATGTTTGATTTTTCTATTCTTTACACATAGTGGTGGAAACATTGACTAATTTTTGCAATTTAGATATTGAATATTTTTCCACATTTTGTTTCCTTTTTCTGCCTAGTACGGCAAGAAGGTCCTATTTCAATTTGAGGGTTAGTGGTCTCTGTAGAATTCTTGGTTTTACCCTTTTTAGTAGCATGAATTCTTAGCTCAACCCTATGGCTAGTCTTAGTTCCTTTAATATTATGTTCTATATATTTTTCTTGCTCAACATTATTAATTGGGGAATTTTCAGGCTCAGTATCTCAGTTTTCGGTTTAGTAAGCTAAATGCCTAGTTTTTTCATCATTTGAGTAATGAAATTTTGGCTTAATATTCTTGTTTTGGGCTTCATGAGGCTCTAGCTCAATATCCTTGTCTTCAACTTCATGACCCATAGCTTCACCATCCTTGTTCTTGGCTTCATGAGCCTTTGGCTCAACTTATGAAGCTAAGATACTATAAGAGTTTTCTTCACCTACAAAAAATTGACCAACTAATTATGGGAATGACCTCTTTTAAATCCTTAGTGAAAATTAACTTGATCAAACCATGATGTGCTAAGGAACAATGATGCCCTTTTTGAACTTCTTGATAGGTTCTTTTTATTGCATGAAATAGATAATGCAACAAATTCACTAGATCCTTGTGGCATAAATAGAATAACAATCTAAAGTGTTGGGAAAAAACATATGCATGCCTTCACTCGCATGTGATATACTGAATAATGATCTTTAAAACATCATCCTAGGGGTATGGATGTGAGTTTCACAAGATGCCTTGTCTTGGAACCGTCTTCAATTTCTCCCTTTTTTTAAAAAATGTTGCTTGAGATGTTGTAGGTCAGTCATTTTGGTTGTGGCTGCAACAAAGTATGCCTTGCCTATTTGAGGCAACCCTATGATATTTGCAATATTTTGGATAGTAATTGAAAAGGAAAGACCCTGCATTATCATTGGACCTTCACCAAATTCCATGGAAAATTAATGAGTAATTTAGTCATCATATTCACACTTCTTGAAAAGGACATGTCATTTTTCCCTTTAAATTTTTTTATAAACTTTCTCATCAACTTTCAAAGCTACCATAGTGGTGGGCTCTTTTTTATTTTAAGGGCCACCCATGGATATTGTGTAGCAGAAAGTGGCCAGAAAGAGGTAAAGGTAAGCAAAAATAGGGGATTGCAATAGTTAGAGGAAGAATACGATGGTCAGAGAAATCAAGAAATAAGGATAAGAAGGGAAAAATATAGTAAGTAAGCTTGATAATTGGCTATCATATATGTGTAAAGCTTAGAACCATGCTAATTAGTGATTAAGCTTGGTTAAATTTGCATAAGGTGAAAAACCTATCATAACAGTGCATTAGAATTTTATAGGCTCAATATGACTGACATGATAGTTTCCTCCCAACTTACTGTACAACACTACCCGAGCAGTGATTTTATAAAAGTAAAAATATTTTCATGAATTATAAAGAATAAATATATCGTCGAAAAGTTATCGTCATTTGTACTTTGGATTCGATGATGAGTTGAAATCTGAGGGGTATGATTGGTAGTTGAGGTGTCTCCACTAGTGGTGATGTGATTTTTTTGTGTTGAGGTGTCCCATCCAATGCTGAGGTGTCTCACTTGATGGTGAGGTGTCCCATCTAAATGCTGAAGTGTCTCATCTGATGGTGAGGTGTCTCGTCCAATACTAAAGTGTCCCATGTGATATAGGAGTACATTGTGGTGTTAAAATGAATACTGTGGGTGTGCCAACATCAAGCTATCTTAGTAGCTACAATAGGGAGTGTAATTCTATAGTAGTTGTAGGAATTTCATTGAAAGGAAATTTATAACACAAGAAAATGGTTGGTGACAAAAACTCTCCTATCACCTCATAAAATAGGTAGCGACAAGAACTCCTAGGATGAGTTCCCATCTTGGTAGAATAACTTATTATTTTTTATTATTTTTTAATTTTCTCTCTTTTTTTCCCTTTTTTTTTTTTCTCGATACATGACTATTGGGAACCCATTTTTCAATTGTGTATTATCTAGGAGTGTTGGAAACCCGATTTCACTTCTAGGAAATTTATTCAGTTATAATCTGCTAGAAAATTGGTTTTCAAATTGTAATTGTTTAACAACACTCAAAGGTTTTTATTATTAGATTTTATTACTTTTTTTATCATTTTTCTTTATTTATTTATTTTGAAGTACCTAAAAGGTACTTGAAGAGGTGATAGGAACTATATCAAGAACATTGAGTTTCTTTTTCACACTAGACATAAAACTTTCCTTTGTGATAGGCTACTTGTATAACTTCAGATGGTGGCTATTAACAACAAGGGCAGTGTAATTGGAGTCAATAGTGTGAAGCTTAATTGCACCATTGTCATAGATAACTTTAATATCATAAGGTCCAAGCCACCTGGTATGGTATTTTCCCTTGAAGTCTTGGAATATGGAGTCATACAAAAGTGCCCAATATCTTGGCTGAAATGATTGTTAACAAATGAAACGATCATACCAGAGAGCATGTTGTTATTGAATTAATTTTGTATGGAAGAGAAAAAATTGATGCATTTCATCTAAAGAATAGAGTTTCTCAATTCTTTCCTTTTGAGCATTAATAATATTCAAACCCAATTCCAAAGTAGTACATAATGTTTTAATTTCAAACTCAATAGGTAATACTACCTTCTTATCATAGACAAGCCCATATATTGTAAGACCAGTGGAGGTCTTCCATGTTATCTGATAAGCTTGGATATTGCTTCTGGAAGTCAAGCTACCCAATCCTTTTGATGAAATGCTACTATTTTAGTAAGGATGTTATCAAGTTCTTTGTTGGTGACCTCAACTTGACCATTGGCTTATGGATGGTATGGAGAAGACTTGTGATGTTGAATCTCATATTTAGGAACCAAGACAAAAATGATCTCACATGTGAATTATGGTCCTTAATCAGTTACAATTTCCTTTGGTACATTGAACTTTGTGAAAATTTTAGTATATAAAAAATCAACTACCTTAGTATCCCTTGCATGTGTGAGTACCCTTAATACCCCTCATGTTGCTGTTGGACTTGTTATTTTTCTATGGTTTTGCTTGATACTTTAATACTTTGATAGTTACTGTTTATTGGTTGGATTGGTGGATTGGATAACAGTTTAGGTAGCAGTGACTATGCTACTTTATTTGATGACATGGATATTATGATATGGCATTATGGTTACATTTGGATTGGTAATGTTTAATTTGATTTCAATAGTATATTGTGATGCAGTGGATTAGTAATCATTCTATGATGATATGATGTGATCAGTTTAGTTTAGCAATGTTACTTTATATTTAATGTTGTAATTGTGAGTATAGTTTTGGTGAGGGGACAGTGTAGCACCACTCATTTGCGATTGCCTTGCTATGCTACAATTCCTTCTCATGATGTGATGTTTTTGATTATATATATACATGTTGTACACAACCTTGTTTGTATGCAGGAATTGCAGGAACAAAGTCTCAATTCCACCTGCTTCGACAGGACAGGAAGAGCATCAATTAACCCAATGGGCATGATGTTGAAATAAAGATGACAAGGAAGTCACCCCGTCCCAAGTTTGTCAACCCGTCTTATGTTTAGTGGTATTGTGCGTTTTATTATAGTTTTTTTCTGCGAGTGTACTTTGGATATTTATTTTACGTTGGTGTGTACTATGATGTCATTTAAATAATTAAATGCTTTTAATAAATGTTAATAATAGTATTGGAATAGTTTACATTAAATTATAAAAGTCTTATATTAAAAAGCCATGTAATTTATTGAAAGGTGTAAATTAAATCATTTAAAATTGGTGTTTAGATAAATTAATTAAAATAGCATGTTGAGGATAATTAATGAAATAAAATAATTAAATGAGTAAAATTGTGTGAATTGCAAGTATAATTTGCAAAAATCAAAATTAAAACAAAAAGTGATGTTTGAATAGAAAAAAACCAAGAAAAAGAAAGAAAAGAAGAAAAGGGCCAATGAATGTTGAGTTTTTGGCTGAAAATCGGGTAATGAAATAGAAAAATTCTTTTAATTTTGATTTATGGAGTTTTCGAAAAAGAAGAAGATATCTTTTTATTTAATAGCAAATTTGAGAGATTTGGATGGATGGGAAGATTGACAAAAGCTACAAAGAAAATATTGAGTTCTAGAAATTGGATCCTTTCTTGTTTTCTCTATAGAATTTATTTATTTTTCATTTTTCTAGAAGAGAGGCTTTTCTAGATTAAAATTTTTGATTAGAGAATTTAGCAAGGAAATCTAGTGGAGAAGTTCTGAAGGAAGAAAGGGGAGCTCTTCAAAAAGGATGTTTGGAATCAAGAAAAGCTTCAACTCCTTAGCAAACATAGGACTCTAGGTTCCATTCTCTTCTTTTGATTTCTCTGAATCTGTTTAAAAATAAATAAATAAATAAATAATGTTATTCAATAAAAGAAAAGAAATCTTATGGGGTTTTTAGAAATCTTCTGAGTAGCAAACAAATGAAACAAATTTAATTTGGTCTCTGAAAATGTCGAGTATTTTTATGATCTGTTATGGAAAAATTATTTCCCCTCTGAAATAAATGGATTTTTGGATATACATATCTATATATATATACACTTGTGAAAAGATGTATATACATATATATATATATATCATATATTTCTGTACAAAGGATTTATTATAGAAAAGATTATATTATGTTTGGTATATATATATAAAATATATAAATATATTTACACCTATTATTTTAATTATTTCAAAAATTGTTCTCATTTAACTAGTGCAAGACTCATGTCTTTTATATAATTTTAAAAAGAAAAAAATAAATGTATATATTTTAGGGTCGGGCGGGAAGGACGACGCTGGCCATACCCTTCCCCTCTCCCCTTCGCAGTCGTGGGCTGCCCACAACAGTCCATGGACTACTGTGCCCAGTCCTATGGACTGGCGGCAATAGCCTTGACTGTTGCGTGTGCTTTTTTTATATTGTTTTTTTAATTATTATTTTTAAAATTGTATATATATATATATATATTGGTATTGGCATATGGATGTTTTTTTTTAACAGACCTGAATTATTTAAATTTAAAAGATTAATGGAATAAAGCATAATATTATTTACATATATATATAAATATATATATATATATATATATAATAAGTATAACGATATATTGTTTTATTTTGTGAAATTTGAATCTATGGTTGTTATGGTTATTGAAAGGGAAAATTGATTATCATTTTTATTTCAAAATTTCATTATGGAAATAGAGATTTAGTAATGGAATAAAATGAATTGCTTATCATAGTGGAAAAAATATTATGTTGATTTGAGTATTGAAATCCTGTGAATTTGGTTGAATTTTATTCTTACTGTTATATTATTGTTTTGGCTTTTCTATGCGGGAACCCTGTTAATTTTATGAACCTGTTTATGGATGTTGTAAACCTTAGGCTTCTAGAGGCTTGATTTTATTGTTGGTCGATAATCCTTGTTTTATGTGCTCTTGATGTAGCAAGTTATTGGTATTCTTATTCTGAGAGGGTTGTACGAGATTTTTGTTAGGACTCTTTTTGTGTGCTTTTAGTGAGATGGGTAATGCCTCGCATGTCATCTGTTGAGACTTAATTCCTTGTTCTTTATGGTACAACCCTTGCTTTTGATTATGTTTGGGGTCTCCAGGGAGAGTGGCTCTTCGTGGGGGACGACGCCTCAAATAGGAGGAAGGGCCCAGGATAACCCACGTAAGAGTTAGATTAACAAGTGAAAACCTAATAATAGAACTTAGGGGGATGGGTAGTAATAACATAATAAGATAATCTTGGATACCTCATCTATCCATTAGGGCTATCGCAGACTAATGGTAGATTGAGAAGGTTGTGGTTGGCAAAGTCGTTACCTCATCCTCAAGAGAGGTTAACGGCTCTGCATGAGTCACCGTATGGGGCCGACGCCTCAAGTAGGAGGAAGGGCCAAGATAACCATAGATGGGGGTCAGCGCCTCATGTTGGAAGAAGGGCCAAGATAACCCATGTAGGGCACTCGCGCGATGACACTCTCCACTAGTTTCTCTATGCTTGTTTTCTGGTTATTTCTAGAAGTGTAAGCGCATTGTTGTCTTGATTTTACTTGGAAAGTGATTATGGTTGTTTCCTTTGATTTACATTTGATGTGTTTTATAGCTTTGAGTTTATTGTGATTGAATCTTGGTTGTTGTCATTTATTATCCATGTAATCTTTAGTTGTTTCCATTGGAGTTATTGTACTATGATTTTCTTATTGGAGTTAGTCTTGTGGCATTTTTGGTTGTGGTCACTTCCTTGTCACCTCTGAGCACGGGGGGTGGGTTTTTTTTTAAACCCACGTGGTCGGGTGGAACGTGCTTCGCACCCGTTGGTTTCCCCATCTACTTTCATTCTTCATAGTATTCTTCAGATGGAGCTTGTACCAGATATTCATCTTGTATTTCAAACATTATTTGTAATATGTATTTATCCCACATGTATGGGAGGTTTTATTTTATTTCATTTATTGTGAAAATGTAATGTATTAAAAGATGATGTATTGTATATGCACCCTTGTAACCATTCATGGTTTAAGATATTTATTATGGTTTGTATCATGTGATGTATTTGCACTTTATGTTTATGGATATATGCTGTTATTTTGAAAATGGATATTGTAATGTTTATGTTGGATGTAAGATTAGTTAAGTTATTAAACCTGACATGTGTATCTTTTGTTATGAGTTGGTTTTATGTGATGTGACCTCGCGTGCCCCAAAGGACTTGATGTTATGATGTTATCGTATAATGTGATTATGGTTAATGGTTCATTATATGTTTACTTTGTATTATTTTTAAAAAAATGTGTGCATTGTGTTGTCCTTTGGGGTTTGCACGACGAAGCAAGCATAACTTGACCTATGTGCAATAATAGAGAAGAGATATCTAGGATGAAACGTGGATAAAGATGGTATAACATAGAATGGATAAAGGAACATAGGGTGGAACATAGGGGATCATGGAACATCTAGGGTGAAATAATAATGGGTACAATAAGATGGGAGTAGAAGGGAATAATGACACATAGGATGGACTAGAAGATATTAGTGGGATGGGCTAGGCAGGGATCATGGAAAATAGGGTGAACTATTAAATGTTAATGGGATGGGATTAAGAAGGAATAAAGGAACAAAAATTGAATTAGGAGAAGATAATGTGACACAATCAAGAGGGGATGATGGAACATAGGATGGACTAGTAGAGATTAATTGGATAAGCTAGGATGGGATAATAAAACATTTTTACGGTGAACTATACTAGAGGTTAATGGGAAGTAATTAGGAGGGAATATTAGACCATAAAGTGAATTAGGAAATGCCTAAGGTTTGATTATAGGACATGAAGTGGTAACTTGAGGTGTGTAGTAATGGAGATTTACACAATAAAAGGGAATGATATGGTGATGGAAGGAGGGAAGGTATAATATATAAGGTGTTAAAGATTGGGATATGTGATATAAAATGGTTAAAATATGCTTGATGGAAGGAATGGAAGAATGAGATGGATGTTGAATGGTAAATATAATTAGGATCTCACAAGACCAACCAATGTTTGTGTTTCTCATCAAATTTTTAGATTTGTATATGCAAAATTACAAAAACTAGCTAACATTGTTTTACAACACCATTAATGAATAAAGGCTACCTGAGTGAAAGTTATTTGAGGAAATGATGTGTGGAGGTCAAAGGTCCACCAAGAAATTGTTTGAAATCCAAAGCATGTTATGAGACAAACATTCAAATATAACATTCAACTATTCAAATGCAATAATAATATCTTTAATACTAGTTGCATACATGTGGACTCAATGACGAGAACAAATAAGGGTATGTAGGAATGGGGCACGTCTCATGAACACTTTGACCCTGAAATTTCATCATATTGAAATTCTACTAATTTACTTATTCTTAAATTTCAAAATATAATTTAATAAACAACATTACATGAACTTGTTGAATTTTACCTGAGTGTCAATGTCGAATGTATCATTCAACAAATCATTTGTGAAAGCCTTGCCTTTGCAATTGATGTAGGCTGTGTAGCTGCATCCCAAACACTTTGATAATTGTACGTGCAAACAACACCACAAGCGCCACAATGGTGGGGTGGAGCTCGGGGCCTACACGTCTCCTCTACACTAGGCTCTACTAGAGGCCTCACACACCGTGAAATGTCCGGGTGAGCAAGATAATCAACCCAGCCAAGGTTCACCTCTACACTATCCCAATAATGGAAGGAACAATGACATGCTCCACCATGGGTTTTTCCAAGGGTCTTGATGCCAACTGTGGATTACGTCATGCAACAGGTCTATCATGTGTGAAGCCCCCACCTCTACCCTAGAAGTCTAAGATGTCAAAATAATCCGCATCTTATTGAGGAAAAACTCACAATAGAGTTTCCTCAAAAAGTATTGTGGTACCTCATGGTTATTGCATGGAGGTTGGTCAAATACCATCCACCACTTCTCCCAATTTTTTTTTTTAATTAATTCATAGTGGCACCAATGGATGGGGAATCTCTTGCATGCATGAGACAAAGGTGCGTTGGGTCTCAGGTCTATAAATAGGGCACACAAGTTGGCTTTTCATATTTTTTGTTTTTTTCACATCTCGCATATGACAAATCACTAGCATAAAATTGTCTCATCAGATTCTCTTATTTGACATAAAATTTATTTTCTACCCATTTCTCCTACATGAGATACAATTGAATTCAATGATTCTAAATCCTCTCCTATAAGGGGTGGTTTTGACATGCTTAGTTAATCTTCCAATTAATTGTTCAATGTCTACTTTATTGTCTTCAATTTTATTTAGAATATTTTCTTGTGTTCCTCTAGGATTCCTATGAATTGATGGAGGGGTTTTAGGTTGTTCTTGTATAGGAGGCTCTTTGTGAGGGGGTGATTGTGAATTCTCAATGTTTCAAGGTGGAGATTCATTCCCAATAATTAGAACAAAGTTTTATTATAAAAATCTATTTTAATCTACATTCTAAATCAAATTCAAAATAAATAGAATAAAAATGCATGCCTCTTCGCAATCTTCGACCTCTCTGACATTTTGGTGGCATCCTCATGAAGAATTGCAAGCTAAGAGTGCAAAACATGGATGAGATTTGGCGAGTGTGAGTTGTAGAGCTCAAATCCTCCAAGCCAAGCTGTGGGTTGAAATGAAAATTAGGCTTTAAATGTGTTTTATGCTTTTAAGTTACTTTTGCATTTGGCACACGCCAAATTTGGCATGCACCAAATGCTCAATTTGGATGGTTTTTTGCAAATTTTTCCAATTTGGAATAAAAATTGTGTCATAGATTGGTTCACTTACCCCATAGGGAGATCTTTTTCAAAAAATGTAACGTGATGGGTGGTAGCCAAGTACCCTACCATGGCCTAAAATTGACTAACATTTAGGTATATGGGGACAAAAGTCTCTTGTAAATATTTGTCCAAAATGGCTTTTTGCTTGAGAGATATACAAAGTAACTCAAGAATGGATATCTCTGTAGGAGTTTTCCCTAGATGATCTAGGATTGATTATATTGGGTTTTTGGCTGTGGATTAGAAGTGGATCCTTGTAAAACCACTTTAGATCTTCAGGTTCTAACGACACATTCTATTTTTTTTTTAATGGTAATGGAAGATAAATTATTGTCAAAGGCTCATATATTGTTAACAATATACTCATATCCAATACTGGTATAATTGGCATTATTTTTTGTATTATTCCCTAAAATAGAGGATTTTCCCAACCCATGGTCTTGTAAGGGATTCTTGAAAATGGTATGATCAACATGTGTCTTTCCTTGTGAATTGTCTATGGATATCTCCCCTTGTTTAATGAGATATTGGATGATGTCCTTAAGTTTATACGATGGTACTCACACAAATCATTATGATTCTACCAAAGTAGTTTGAAAAGTCTTGGTTCATAGTTTATGATTTCTAAGAGTTGAATGATATTTTATTGTAATAGTTTCTTCAAAACTGATTTAATGGGTTCCCCTAAGGGTGTATATGTTCATCTTTGTGTGTTCATTTGTGGAGGACCTCGTCATTACAAATTGTTTTGGACTACATTTCTATATTTTTCATGACTTGTTGGTTGATTTTTTGATGTAGAGGGACCTTTTACATGAATGGTGGGGTGGACTTTGTTAAGCACTTTAACATCAGCTACCCCATCATTATTGACATTCTTGTTTCTAGACCAAAATTTATTTTTATCATTGGGAGTGTTTTGATTTTCTTTGAAGATTTTGACCAATCCTTGGGAAACAAGTTCTCTCTTGATGGAAACACATTTCTCAACAACCTCTTCAAAATAATTGCAACAATAGCTCCTTATTTAGATTTTCCAAAAGCATTTGTACCAATTGTTTCTCAAGGATATCACATGGACATTTACTATCCATACTTATCCATCTCTAGAGGAAAGAGGTGAACGATTATCCCTCTTTTTTTTTTGGTTGTACATAGTTTTGTGAGAGTAATGTCACTTTCAATGTTATAAGAGAAGTGATTGATAAATTTATTGGCTAGTTCATTCCATGTTCTTATCCTTAGAGGTAGATGTGCAAACCACTCTAGAGCCTTCCCTGAAAGGCTACATGGGAATAATCTCATCAAGTACATATGCTCAAAAGTGATATCCATAGAAATAGTATGAAACTCTCACAAATGTTCTACTAGATCTCCCTTTCCCTTGTATCTATTGAATTTTGGTACAATGAAATGTTGAGGGAAGGGTGGCATGCATATGCTTCAATCAAAGGGATAAGGACATAGTTCTTCCATAGAATAAGTTTTCTTTGTCACACTCACTTGCATATTGGATATTTGTTGTTGCAATGCTTGCATTTTTTGTGCTAGGGTATCCATGGGTGATGGTGAAATGTTTGGTTGAATTTTCATGAGAGGATTGGTGTTGGTGTTGAATGTTTTATATAATGGAAATGGATTTTGGTTTTGGAAATTTGGTGTAGGTGTAGCATGATGTTGAAGTGGATTTTGGTTGGTTTATTGGAAATGTGATGTGAATGTTAGATTTGGATTGACTTTTTAATGTGAAGTATTTTTATTGCCTTGTTCGAAGTGAGAGGTGAACATGGTAATTATATGGTTTTGAGGTAGATTTTGACTCATTTGTTTATATTATGGTGTGAGTTTTGTATTTTGATTGATATTTTGTTGTGATGGAGATGGATTGGTATTCAAATTCAAGGTAAAAGGCATGCTTGTGTTTGGTGTAGTATTGGTCATTTGGGGTTGTGTTTTTGGTGCAGCAATGTGAGTCATTCATGTCTTGTTTGGTTGGTTTGGATTTGTGATGTTTTGAATTAAAAAAACTGGTGTTGGTTGGTGGTGTGGTATTTTGAGAGGATGATGTGGTAAATGGATTTTAAAATGAAGTACCCGTGGTATTAGATGATGTAGAAAATTAATTGAAAAATTAGGGACTTGGTCCATGAGATGTTGGATTTATTCTTTTTGTCCCAAATGTTGGAGTAGGGAGTATGCTTGTAGTTGTTGCATATTGTGTAGTTCCCCCAAGAGGCATACTAGTGTGCATTTATTGTGAGGTGGAATAACTTGGTGAAAATGTGTTATGAACTTGAGTTTGAGTTTATTTTTTCCCTTCTATAATTGTGGAAGTTTCAAAAACAATGAGAAGTTTCGTACCCTTTTGATCAAATGCTAGGAATTTTCTATTAGGATCTCCTTTGACAAGCTCTTCTATGATGCACAATATCTTAGGATCTTGGGAAGCATTTTCAATTTATTTTGGGATTAGACCTTTTTCAACCTCTTCTAATGTAAGATTGGAAAATGGATTTTTAATTTGAGGTTGTGACCATTGTGGTTGGTTTTGTTGGATGTTGTGGTTGTTTTGCTAATATGTGGTTGTCATTGATGTCAACACTATTAGAATTTATGTATCGAAGGCTATATATGTCGAGGATATTGAGAAAATTGTTGAAGAAATAGTTGTAGGTTGATAGTGGAACAGTGAAGGTCATGAACGTGTCTTGCTCAGTATGTTGATGATAAATCATTGTGGACTAAATGGTTTATTATTGAGTGTATCTAGTTTATCTACCAAAAGTTTTAGAGGTCTACATGAAGATTTAATCGTGTTATGAATAGTTATGTTCTAATAGTTTTTATGTGGCTTCAGTTAGTGTTCTTGATTGAAGTTGATGTGATTCTAGTAATTTTATTTGTTGTAGATGCTTCTCTGATGGTTCTTGATGCTTGTGGATGTTTCTAGATCATGCTCTATCTTTGTAGCATTTTCGTGTTGATCGGTGTGCTCGCGGTTGGTGATTTTTCTCTTGTGTGTTCAGGTTTTTATGTTCTTGGCTGACATGGTGGTTGTAACATGTTGTGGATCCTTGGAGATTAAAATTTGAATGTTTGGCACACTCGAGGATTTTTTTTAAGTCTTCATTATGTTGTGGCCGACAGTGTTCGATTCGCATTGAAAATTTACTTGTAAATTTGGGCCCACATTGTGTATATGTTTTATATTTTATATTTTGTTTTGGCTGAAAAATTTGTTGATGTAATTCCATGATGTAGATATATAAGAGAAATTGTTTGAGCAAAAAAAAGTGTGCATAGAAGCGAAGAAGTGCCATAGAAAGAGCAAGTGTGCGAATAGTAATCTAATCATTCGATTGTAGAGTAGAGTATGAAGAAGATTGAGCGAAGTGTGAAGGAGTGTTTTTGTGCTTAACCAAAACTATAATCAAGCTTTTGTAGAAGCTATTTTCTCAGTTCATGCCATGTGGATCTAATCCGAATTACTGTAAGACAGTGTGTCTTCTTTGGGCAGTGATCCCTCTTGTATTTGAGCAATGAGCTCTAGGTAGTGTTCCTGAATGCATGTGCATTCCCATTATTC
>VDFB02315870.1:0-12591 GCA_007258455.2 Sequoia sempervirens
GCTCTGATGCCACTGAAATATCCCCAAACAATTTTTTTCAAATTTTAGCCACAATACTTCACCCGTTAGCGTTAGCAAAACCAAATAACCAGCTGAAATGAACCCTTTCACCTTCTAATCAACCCAGATCCCAATGAGGGCAAGGTGAGAGCATACGGTAGAAAGGGGATCGTTTGTAATGTCCCCTATCCCACTTTGCCCTAGAGTTCGCTTGTTGATTAGGGTTAGGGTTTTGCACCTTGTCAATTTTCAATGATATATCCTTGGCTGAAACCTGCATTCACCATTTGAACAATATTTTCACATATACACATGTCTATTAGCATTAATATCTAGATATCCAAATATAAACATAATCACAAAGCAGTTATGAAGACATATGAGGAGTGACATGGGTAGATCCGCTTGAAGCTATCCATCTAAGCCCAAGGGCACACGCATCCTACGAGGACAATCCACCCCTTGGCCCCGAGCTAAATGTCCAAACCAAGACCATTCCATACTCGGAGTGGCGTGCTTAGCGGAACCACTTGTACCTGCTTTCTCTACCCACGTCACCACTTCGGAAGACACATGACTTATTGGGGGAAGCCAGCGGAGCTTATAAGTGGCCTAGGCCTACCACCCCTCCATGGCCGCAACGGATTGTTAAGTGGGGTTTTAGGCACCACTTTTCTTAGGCCCTTCCTCCCTAGTAGGTATACAAACATGGAGAAGACAATCTTTTAGCAATCAAATACATTTGCATTTATTATTGATTCTTTAAGTCAATATCAACATCATTATCATCATGATAGCACTAAAGAAAGCATTACACCAATAATCAGATTAGCAATATCAGTTTCTTATATTCAAAATATGCTAATCATTATTGCTAAGTGAGTACATCACCTGAACTGCTATGTCTTCCCATGATTCTTTATTCCTTAATCGCCTTTCTTCAATCTTACATTTGATTGATCATAGGATAAAAACATATATAAATAAATATTAATCTATTCATTTTTATATTAAGATTGTAATTACTTATAAGGCTCAATAATTGCTGCAAGCATCATTGTTGCATCACCTCATATAAAGCGTATAAATATATATTTTTTATATATATGTATAATCATTATTAATTATCTTTAGACTTAGAATACTCATCTTTGCATGAGTCTGCATATCATCTATATCTATATATATTTATTCTGTATATTGATAATCATATTAAACTTACTTACAATCTAAGTCACAAGGTTCGAATTCGAATTCGAGTTCGGCAACATTAAAATTCGGATGAAGTTCGGCAAGAAAAAAATTCGAAAAGTAAAAAATTCGGATAAAATTCGCCTTATGTAAAAATTATCAAAAGAAAATTAAATAATATTGATAATATATAAAAACTAATAAATATTATATATACTAAAATAATATATGATGTAATATATTTTCATATATATATAAAATAAACAATATATAAATAAAAATAATTTATTACATATAAAATAATATTAAAAATATATCAAAACACAATATAAATTAATAATATTAAGTATCAACTATATAAATTACCAATATTAAGTATTAACTATAAATTAATAATATTAAGTATTAACTATATAAATTAACAATATTAACGGCGCTGTGTGCAATCGCAACTTCTTTGTCTGCCCATTTCTCAGTGCTCGTAGTGGAGAGAGGAGACTCTCCTTACGGCGTTACAGTGTTCACTACGCTTGGCAACATGGACAAATACAAATCCCTGGCGCAAGTGTTTGTATCGAAAGAGGGCGTGCACAACATTTGCAGAAGAGTTCTCGAGGGCCGTTCTGCTTTGAATTTTGGGTTCTACAGCCGAGCGAGCGTTGCATACATTGCTTGTAGCTGCCAGCGGCTAGGGCGGTGAAGATAATAATTAACGAAAAAACCCTAATCGCGGAGAAAATGAAGTAAACCGCAGCAATGATGAAGGAGATCGTGGCGGAACTGGTGGAAATTGCAGGGGAGTCGTGTTTTATTAAAAACAAACACTGGGAAAACCCTAGAAAATGCTATTACAACCCTAAAAAATGGGCACGTTTCTCCGTACGAATGAATGGCCGAATTTAAACGAATTTTAAATAAATGTTTCAAGTTCGAAAAAATTCGAATTCCATGCTTCAAGTTCGCCGAATTCTGTGACTTAGCTTACAATAATTATGAGAATAATAAATATTACTAACAACATAATTATATTCCAAAATAACATTAATAGAAATAAATAACATCATATAAATACCATAATGTGTAAATAATTATTTGGTTACATTAGTATCTAAATCCATGATATATTTTTCAGTTATCTAAACTTATAAAGTACCTTATTATTTGAAGTCATATAACTCTTACCTCCTTACTGCTGTTCGATTCTGCAGATTCTATGCTCAGAATATATTCCTAAATCCTTCACCTCATTCCCCCTCTCCTTCTTACCCCACCTTACCTTATATGTTGGAGAAGAGACACGATTTTTGTGGGAGGGGTTATGCTTTTTCATTTAGTGAAGGGATGTGACTTTTGTTTGGGTTGCTGCCCTCCAAACAGCGATTACCCCTTTTGATGAGTTCGCCGCCTATGCTTGCAACATTTAGTAAACTTTTGAATGTTTCTTGTTTTAATGTATTTTAATTATTATTATTTATATTGGTTTTGTATGTTATTCAATATACTTATATTTTATATGCTATTCAATATTTTGTATTTACATTCTATTCAATATATATTTATTTTTATTTTTACAATATTATCTTTTTATAATATTTAATATTTATATTTGGTATTCACTATATTATATTTATATTTATAATTTTGATAATTATAATAATAAAATTAAATAGTCAATGTTTTTAATATGTATTTTGTTTATCTTGTTTTTCGATGCTTTTTATCTCAATGCTACAATTTCGAGGACATGACATCGTTAGCATATAAATCTGAAACTACTGGAAAAGTACAATGCATATGCAACTCGACCACTTATTCAGCGGGAGTATTTTGATTGCTTAGTCGATCAATATGATGAAGAATTACAAAGTACTGAAAGTAAAGTATGGGTGGCTTGTTGACCCCTTTCGCTTGTTCAACAGGTAGTACAAAATGTAAATGCTGAAAGTAAATGGACGGCGAGGCCTGTCCCTTCCACTAAAAGTGGGAATTACAAAGTAAAGAGTAGAACTATAAAGTGACTGAATCAATACTATTGAGTTCAGCCTTACAATGAGTATAATCTGCAAGTTACAAAGAGATGTAGCTGTCCAATCCATTGCAAATGATATTAGATGATTCTCCAAACTTCTCAAGCTTCTCAAATATGAAAAACAAGCCATTATCAGAACTTCTAACAATCCGATATGAAAAACCAGCATACAAAAAACTCAAACCAGCAAGCCTGAATCACACCCAAAATGCTCATGACTCGATGAAGACTCCTCCGAATGACATGAAACTGAGTGCAAATGAAGCCTAAGAGATAGGCGCCCAAGTCTAGAACATGAAACAATAGCAATACCCTCCATTATTTTATGCACGCATTCCAAGGCACTTATAGGCAAGGTACAACCATCAAAGAGGGGCGACCAGCAAGATAAAATCAAGGACTTCACCAAAAGTTCAAAAGAATTAATGACAAGTTAATTGACATGTTAGAAACTTCGAAAGTTGGAACATTGGACAATAAAATTAAAATTTTAAAATCAGAAATTTAATATGAAAATCAACAATCTAATATTTAATTTATAATAAAATCAACAATTTATTATTTAATAATAAAATCAACAATGTCTTACTTGACAGTGGACCACCAATCGTCATCAAGGATCTTTTACTTGATGGATTTTCCTTGAGTAGAGCTTGAATTAGGCCATCTAGTCGTCTTTGAATTTACCCTTATCAATTGTAGAGGCTCATGCACCTCAAGCATCCTCTTCAACAAGATGAAGTAAGTGGCATACCTATGTTGATTAAAAGGAAAAAGCAATATAAGGCTCAATGTAATTGGAAATTTGGAATACAAATGTTTGAAGTTAATAATTTTTTTGAATGTTTCCATATATTAAAATTTGAAAGTGATACAAAATGAAGTAAGTGACATACCTTGTCTCAACAGGTTTGAGGAACTACTTTGAAAATGTCTTGAAGGGAGCAAGTGAGGTGTGCTGGTTGCAAATGAACATTTGAATTTCTCTAGCTTCTACCACCACTTGCTTCACCCAATCTAGCTTCCCTATGTTTTTCAATGCATTGTTCAATGCATGAACGCAACATGGACTCCAAAAGATGTGCTTGTAAGCACCCTCCGCCATCAAACTAGTTGATTTGCATACACGTGCTGAATCGGTGATCACCTGCACAACATTAGCAGGCCCAACCTCCTCTATGGCATCTCTCAAAATGGTAAACTAGAAGTCTGCATCCTTACGCTTCCTTGAACAATCCACGACTTTGAGAAAATAAGAACCAACAAGGCATGTGACTATGATATTGATGAGTGGCCGATGTCTAACATCAGTCCACCCATGCATCACAATAGATCAATCTGTCTTCATCCATGTTTGCCTCATTTCCGCCATTAGCACATCAACCTTGGAATACTTTTTGTCTAGGAGGGTAGTGCATAGCTTATGATCTCTAAGGGGTATGAATGAGGGACCAATAGTTGCTACATCTCTGATCATTTGTTTGAAGTATGAGGAACATGCCACATGAAATGGGATGGCGTGAGCAAAAAAGAATTTGGCAATGGAAGACTCAGTAGCTTCTCATGCTTGCACATTAAACATAGCTTCAATTGAACCCCCCTTATTACTACCACTCATCTTCTTCTTTCCTCTTGTGACAACTCCACTACTACCAGCCGTGGATGGCCATAGATGATTGTGCACTTGCAAAAGAAGGTGCCGACATTGTCACACCTTGAGCGCCCATTTCCGCCTCCATATGCAATCTATGACACTCTATCTTCTCATGTTCTTTTAGTTGTGGACAAATTTTAACTCCATGGCCCGCAACACCCAAAAAATGAGACTGTACCCTTGTGTAGCTGCCTTTGAAGTCTTTCTCCTAGACATGACAATTCCACACCCTACTCTCCATTGATTTTTTTTGCTTTTGATCCCCAAGTGTAACATATTGGAGAAGAGATTTTTTCTTGTTGAAAGGGTGAAATATTTCCCCTTAATTTTTTCCCCAAAATTAACACACAAATCATCAACCAAACATTGATTAGCATTAGCCCCAAATGCAAATCAACAAAGAAGATAACTCTAACCAAGAATGTTCACCAAGATCCCAATGTGGGTGAGGTGATAGCATATGGTCAGAGGATCGTTAGGCATAAACAGAGCTGAAAGTGCAATTCATTTGCTGATGTAGGCATCCACAAGCGATGGGAATACTCCACTTATTCAGTGGGTGAGTTTATAACAATTATTAGGCGGCAAGCCACCCTTTAAATCCACTCTTCCACTTATTAACGTGGGGGGAATATTGTCCACACAACCACTTATAATGTGGGGGGAAATTACAAACAAGAAAGATGTTTATTCTAAAACTCAACCACTCAATTGTGGGAGTGTAAAACAGATATAAAATTGCAGCAATAAAGAAAGAGCTGTTAGTACTACTAATCAGCTTTACAATAATGAAAATAAGCTGCAAAATTCAAAGATATGCTTCCTAAATCAACCAATAGTTAGAGTAACACTTCCTCTAACATTTACAATGATATGAGATGAAGAATTGAAGCTCAAACCAGCAAGTACAATTATTTAATAAGTTTGATATAGAAACAATGTTAATAGAAAATCAGACCAGCAACAAGAAAACTCACAGAATTGGACGTATCTTTCCCGAATCAGCTTGGAAAGTCTCCAAACCACAGCCAATCAACAGCTAGAGACTAGGCGTCCATGTTCCAAGAAGAATTCGAGCCAGAAACAGAGAGAAACAGGTGGCACGAATTTCAAGACAAGCTCCAAAAGGTACGGCCCTCTTGAGGGGGTCGACTTGACTTTAAAAATCAGCAACTCAGTAATAAATTCCGAGAACTTGCACAAAGGGTCGCCCTTCACAGTTGCACAACATGAGCGAATACCCAAAATGAAATAAAATTATAAAAATCGATGATGAAGCTATGAACAGAAATTTGCTTCAGCCATTTACAACAACAGTACAAACAAATTATAAATCAGCAATCTGCTTGTAAATAAAATCACCATTGAGCACAATCCACACTCCAGAATGAAGCATGGTCTTCAGAAATCTTCCTAGGAAGCCATAGTTTCAGGCCCAAAGAAAGAATGATTTGCTAAGCTTCCCCTTAGCCAGGTTCTGGATTTATTCTAGCAGTGTAATTTTGCTCTTAAAAAATATGCATAATCAGCTCTTCAAACAATAACAATATATAAGTTTCAAATAGCACATGAAACACTTCAAATTCCAAGAAGTTGAATCACTTCAACTTCCAAGAGGGACGCCACCTTTTAGCATTTTACTTTTTGAAATATTAAAATATCATTCAACTTCCCCTTTAGGCGTCCATTTCCATATTGCAACAATAAAGCATTTATTAAATAATTAAATGCTCACTTGACCCCTTAATGTCCCCTTCTTTAAAACAACTTGAAGTCATCAAGCCTAGGCGTGGGGTACAACTTCAAGACATGAAAATTGACTAAGTTTGAAACTCAGTCCAAGGCGATAACCAAATACAATGCCCAAGTTGCAATTGATGAATTGCTAAAAATAGCAAATTGACAAATGCCAAACTGAACCAAGTTGATGATGATGCTTCTGCCAAAAATGAACTAACTAAAAATAGCAAATGCCAAAAATAGTAAGTTAACTTCAAAACCATTAGAAAGCCAAACTGACCAACCAAACTGAACTGCAACTGATTGAGCTGCTGCTAGAATAATACTGCCCAAAGATAGACTTACCAAAAATAGCAAACTACTATAAATAGTAAGTTTGCAAAACCTCATCTATACGCCAACTAAGCAGTAATCAAAACTTACTAAAAGTAGTAAGTGTTTCCAAATATCATTTGAGCACAAACCGGACAACCATCATGACTTACTATAAATAGTAAGTGCCCGGAAAGGATGTCAGAATCAAATGCATGTCACATCACCTTGGAGGTCTCTGAAAACCCAAAAAAACCCAGAAACCTTTTACATGCAAACCCTCGAAAAAGCATCTGAAAGAGGAAACCCTAATTTTCTGCATTAGCTTAGCCTACGGATTTCCTGAAATAGGCTAAATCCAATTGAAGAGCGTAGGGCTAAAATGGGGACATTACAAAGGGCCCTTTGTATATGTTTCCATGATATTTGAAAGGCACTTAAATGGGTTTGGTTGCTGTCAACTACCACCCTCAACACTTGCACTTGTATTTCTACCAACTAATTCCTCTTCATTCTCACTTCCACTCACTCTCACTGCTGCTCATATTTTTTTGAGATTGAATGCATCTTTAAAATGAAAAAAATGTAAAAAAAGAAAAAAAATCAGACATTTCATGGTTCAAACTTTGAAAAAAAATTGAAGAAGAAAAATGAAAGGAAAAAGCTTACCTCTTTGAAAGATTTGCAGCCCCACTGCCCTATATTGAATCTCTTTTCCTTCTATCCCTTGCTGCTGCTCCTTTTTCTTCCTCTCACACAAATGTTGAAATGAGTCAAAATGGTGAACCTATTCCCCTTTAGGGCGAGCTGGGAGGTAGGGGCCCACAAAAACATAAATAAAATGTTTTTTTTAAAGGTTAAGTGAGTTTTTTTTTTTTTCAAATGTATGTTTGGCGTCAGGGACGTCCAGGCATTCTTGGGATGGCTGAGGGATGTCCCCTGCTGTCCTCGGGACAACTGGACGTCCTTGGCACTAGGCAGCACTGTCCCCCATTTTTTGGAACATTTCTGGCTAATTTGGGCAGATCGGGGACACCTAGGGGATGTCCCCTCGCCATCCCCACATCCCTGGAATGTCCTTGGGACAGGGATGGGGGATTTAGGTCCCGGGATGCGTCCCTGGGTAACACAGGTATAAAATGATCACATACTCCAACAAAAGTTTTGTTGGGTTATTTGTATAATCTTTGATGATGGTTGAAGGGTATTCAAAAAGCTTTCCAAGAGCATCTGCATTCTCAGAAGACTCCCCAACACTTCATTCCCATTTACTTCTTCCACCTCATATGCATCATTGGGAGAACTCATGCCGCTCATTTTGATTTCTAAATAAAGATTTGATAGCAAACTAAAAAGGTGACAAAAAGAATGCCTAAGATAAATAAAAATAAAATTTGAAAACTGATGAAAAAGCAGCATCTATTTCAAACATGGTGATTGTAGGTTACATGGCACCGATCACACAGTCAGGATGATAAATGCTGACAGTGACTGATCTTTTCTTCCTCTTCACAGGTGCAAGTGCAAAATTGATTGTGGTAATTGTGAGTTGCAAATGAATGAGCAAATTACATATTGGGAGGGTCTGAGGGTTCCCCTTTTTTCTGTTTTATAAATAAAAATGTGACTTTTGATAGAGGGCTCATCGTCTTGGACAACAACTGGGAGGAGTTTCAGGGATGCACCCCTGAAATCTCTGAGGATGGGATGGTGATGCAAGCTTGGGGAATAGGAACATCACTGTGCAATATAAAAAATTATTTTTGATCATAGAATTTGCAAGTTTGTTAATTCACCTTGTCTTCATGGATGGGACAGGGGTAGGAGTGGGGCATATCCCTGTGTAATATAGAAACTAATTCCTTCCCATATAATTCACAAGCTTGTTTATACATTTTGGACTTGTGATTACTAAATTCTTTAATAAAATTTCTGAGTCTGAAAAATCATCTTCTTTCTTTTTCCATTATATGTGTTATAAATTTATAATTAAGGGATGCCAGTTAATGCATCTGCATGTATAGTGTTTTCAATTTACTTTCTGTGCTTTCTTTTCTGGTTTAGTAATTATGAATTTAAAAGTGAAATTCTAAGGTACATTGGTGTAAGTTCCTCATTTGAGAATTCCATAAGTATGACATACGCTGGTAGTAAGAAGCTATGCTCAAATACTAATATTGTATGCTTTTTCTGGTATTTCTCATAAAGCAGTTTTTGCCACAAGACAGAGTGTGTGAATTTGCGAAATTAAGTCCTATACAGCTTTTAGAAGAGACAGAAAAGGCTGTAGGAGATCAAGAACTTTCAGGGCAACATCACACTCTTATTGAGAAAAGCCGAGATTTGAAGAGACTAGAAATAGTAAGCTGTTGGAGGTTCATGTTTTGTGACCTTTATTTTCCAGATGCATGATTGTGTATGTCAGTTAGACACTGTTGTCTGTATAACATAAAGAGAGTTTGTGTTTAAAAAACATTGCCCATTGCTAGATGTTTTGTTATAAGCTTCAACAAGATATTGCAATACTAATCTAGTTTCAGTTTTCAATAGACTGTAAGACAGAATGAAGAAACCTTGAGTCAACTTAGTGCACAAAATGCTGAGCAAGAAAGAGATGTTGAGCGTGTTCGCCAAAGACAACAGTTACTGCAAAAGGTATTCTTGGATCCAGGTTGTTTCCTTTAAAAAAAAGTATTTATGGAAAAGCTTTTGGAGGAATATACATCATTTCCTTCTGTACTTTGCTTGCTGTTCTGATGTGTTCTGTTTGGGAATTGATGCATTTCAAATGTTTTAAATCGACCACAATTGCAGGTCGAATCTATGAAAAAGAAGCTACCCTGGCTGAAATATGATTTGAGAAAAAATCAGTATGTGGAGGCAAAGGAGAAGGAAAGAGCAGCACAGCACAAACGAGATGAAATTGCAAGATTAATAGCAGAGCATAAGATTCCCATAGAGTATTATTTGCTTAAAGTTTGAAATTTAATTTTGGCTCGGTGGACGCAATGTGTAAATTTTTCCATCAGGCTAACTGTTTCTTCTAGATGTTGTTGTTAGTAAAGTAAGCTTGTCAATAATTCTTTCATATTATAGGGAAAAAAAACAACAGAAGCTTACGCTTGAGGCATCTTGTAAGAGGCTGAACAGTAACATAAGTTCAAATGATAATACACGCAGAGAAATCATACAGAATGAAAATCAACTTGTAAGCCTTTCATTTGCTAGTGTTTTATGTTCTTGCCTTTTTAGATTTAACTTGCAAGATCATGGATAACTTAATTGAAGGTTGTTTCTATCAAGAAAATGACTTTTACAATCTAATGCGTTGTATTGGAAAGAGTGTGCAAGTCCGAGCTAAAGCAAGTGAAATTGAAGAGGTCAAGAAGCGAGAGGAGTCTCGACAAGAGAGGATTGCCAGAGCTAAGGATGATCTCGTGGCTGCTGAAGCGGAGCTTGCAAAGTTACCTGCCTGTGAACCTCCAAGAAATGAAATAGTATGCACTTTTAGTGACATTCATTGCCCTTCTTAGCAACTTAGTGGTAGTAGCTTGATAGTTTATGTTGAATGATTTTGTGCTTTATCATTATGTTTTCAGTTTTCTCCTTAATATCAATCTTTCTTTTGTTGATGATAAATACAGCTTCGTACGATTCCTTCCAGCCTATCAAATTAAATGATAGCTTCCAGCTATTTAATTTATATGTTGTTATGAGAAGATGCGGCTTACTTCATTTAATTGTTTATCATATCTTGGCCGACTTGATAAGTGAATTATTTAATTTGTAATTATTCTCCTTGTGGCCGACCTTGTTCTTGAAGAGGTGCGACCTCTCCCAAGCAATGTATAAATACAAGATCATTTGTTCTCATTTGGACATCAAGCAAGTTCGATACATTCCTATATTCAAGTGCGAATTATATCTTAAGAGCAGATTGCGATTTTCTCCAAGTGCGATTTCCTTCAAGAGCAGGTTGAAGTTATCTAAGAGTGCAGATTGTAATCTGTATGATTGCATCTAGAGTTGATGCTATTACTTGGCCTTGAGTTCGGCCTCATTGTACAAGAGAGTGTTGTTCTTGAATAATATATAAGAGAGATTTTGTTGCTGGGTTTTTCTCACTCAAGAGGAGGGTTTTCCTAGGGTATCTGCTGTGTTCTGTGTCTTATTTTTTAATTAATTTCTGTGCACATATTCTGATCACTAAATTTAACATGGTATCAGAGTGGGTTTGAGAGGATCGTGATCATATTTGTTCCTAAACAGCGATACTCTATTCTCTTCTTTGTTCATTTTTTTTTTTCATTAGTAAAGATGGTGAACGGTTAGAAGATTGAGGATAGACTCGAGGGAGCATCAAACTTCACATCATGGAGATTTAGGATCATGCTTACCTTGCGTGAAAATGACTTGGGTGAGTTTGTGGAGTCCAGTGTTCCTGAACCTGAGGAGGAAGAAGAGAAGTTGCAGTGGGTGAAGAAAGATATCAAGGCAATGAAAATATTGGTTGATTCCGTCAAGGATCATATCGTTCCTATTGTCTCTAAATTGAAGACGGCTAGAGACATGTTCAAGACATTGGAAGAAATGTACGAAATCAACAATACCAGCCGGGCACTTGCACTGAAGCAACAACTACACCATGTGAAGATGTCAAAGGGAGAATTTGCAATTACATACTTCATAAGGATTTCAGATTTGAGAGATCAACTCTCAACAATTGGGCATATGGTTGATGACAAAGACCTGACTATGCTTGCTCTCAATGGTCTACCTTTGTTTTGGGAATCCTACATTCAGGGAATCAGTGCAAGATCAAAATTGCCTAAGTTTGATCGCCTAAGATCAGATTGCATTCAAGAAGAATCAAGGTTGTTGGCAAGAGGCGTTGGTCAAAGTTCAAAGAATGAAGACATTCATGTTCTCGCCTCCCATGCTTCAAAGAAGAAAGGAAAAGATGGAAGGAAATGATTCTTCAAGAGGAATCAAGATAAGGGAAATGATGATGCACCTCCCTCCAAGAAGAAGAGAGACATGTCCAAGATTCAATGCTTTAGGTGTGATAAGTTTGGGCACTTTGCTAAGCATTGTCCAACTAGACCTAAGCAACAAGCCATCGTTGCAAATGTTGACGATGCTTCTCCGCAAAAGGACTCAAGTGAATATTTGTTCTATTCGGCATTGTCAAGCAGTGTACCTATCGACACCAACACTTGGCTGATTGACAGTGGTGCTTCTAGACACATCACTGGTTTTAAGGAGCACCTATCAAGTTTGGTGGAGAAGAAGTCTTTTGAACAAGTCATCATTGGAGATGATGCTGGCTACTCCGTGAAAGGGATTGGGACCTCTACACTTCATTTGGATTCCGACATCACACTTCAATTGAGCAATGTACTTTATGTTCCAGGAATCAAGCGTAATCTCATTTCAATTTCTGCCTTGGAAGATAAAGGATATCAAGTTGCCTTCTCCAAAGGAAAGTTCTAGTGTGGATGGAGAACTCTAGCTTCAAGGATGCTCAAATAATTGGAGTTAGACATGAAAGTCCTTATAGGGTCTGCACGTGCCCTCTACAAGCTTTGATTCATGATTCTTCAAGTCTGTGATCTATGGCATCGAAGATTGGCGCACCTCCACTTCTGAGCCTTACCTATTATGG
>VDFB02315871.1:0-21879 GCA_007258455.2 Sequoia sempervirens
ATTGGAATATGAATCTATGATTCATGAAATGTGGTGTAAAATTTAAATACCTAGAAACTGTTAAGTCCCTAGACAACAATTAAAATTTAGAATCTAGATTCTAGATTCTACATTAGAAATTTGGAAAAGTGGAAATAGTAGTTAGTTAAATTATTCAACCTAATTCATAATTTCATGGAATACAATATAAAATACTATCAACTATGGTTTGAAATATGAATCTATGATTCATGAAATGCAGTATAAAATTTAGATACCTAGAAATTGTTCAATCCCTTAACAATAGTTAAAATTTAGAATCTAGATTCTACATGGGAAATTTGGAACAAAAAAGTATAGTAGTACATTGATTTATTCAATTTGATTCATAATTTCATGGAATATAATATAAAACATCATCAATGACAGTTTGGAATATGACTCATGAAATGTAGTATAAATACTTAAAAACTACTAAATTCCTTTTATTTTCCAATTCACCTCCTAGTCCTCACTTTGACGATGAGATTGAGAGTCATCTTGACTTTGAGATTGGTCTTCATTTTCTTCACCCTTCATATGTTAGCTTAATTGCATATCACGTTCAACATTCATTGTGTCACTATCATTTGCGCCACTGCTTCTAACATTTGAAGTGTTCAACAACCCTCTTCTTTCACATATGGACTTCCAAATTGTGAATTCCCTTTCAAAAGGGAAACTTTGAATATTGTACCTAGTTGTATATATCCTCAAGAAATTATCCAAATTCTTGTCTAGTTTGTTTCTTATCTTTGATTTCAAAAACCCTAATGCATTGAAAACCCTCTCATCCTCCACTAACCCCAATATCATTATTTGACATAAATTAGCAAGTTTGAAATATTTTGATAATGAATTTACACAATATTTCACTTTAACCAATGGTTGTCCAAACCCTTGCTATTGATCCTGCTTGCATGGGATTCTCCATGGAGTCAAACTAGTCAATCATACTATCTGAAGTATGAGTAGCTAGTATATTGTCAGTGATGTCAACAGTTCTAGGTTATTGCATTGGTGTCAATAGGTCTATGGAGATATTTTTGGATGTTTGTAATGATACTTTGATTCGTTACATTATGTTGTCATTAGTAGTATCATTGATTTCAACCTCTATTTTTGCTTTGATAAGCATGTGTTGGTGATTTTCAACCTCTTGTATGGTTGAGATGCTGAGAAGGTGTTCCAGGTGATGAGTTTTTGTTTTTATATTACTTGGTTTCCAAGTGCTTTTCAAAAAAATTGAACAAGTGTTCATTATAGCAGGGAAGTGATCTAGTTTTTCTATGCATTTCTTCATGGTTGATGATATGTCTATGTGGTTTGGATATGTTTTTATAGGTGTTCAAAGGTGTTATATCCATAATTTCAGGTGCTAGATCATTATGCAGAGAAAGTTGTGTTCACCAGTGTGTGAATTGTGAAAGCAATGTTATCTGGGAGAAATGGTTTTTCTCTACATTTCTTCGTAGTCTGGTTTCTGGTCTTGCAAATCTGAGGGTGTGCTTATATTGCTCATATATATCTTTAGTCTAATTATCTTTTGTTTTGGCACTCTGCAAGGTCAGATTCAAGTGTTACTATGTGTGGAAGGTTAATTGGTTGTGTAGGATGAATATGTTCTTCTAGTGTATGATGTTGTGAAGGATTTGTAGGATTTCTAGATAGTGTTTAAGTGTTATGTGTGATCTGCAAGTGATCTTTGAATCAAAGGAAGTGTGTGCTTAATTGTTTAATGGTGTTAACATAGGTTTGACTGACCTTGGGTGTTTACACTAATTGTGAATTTTCTTTGGTGTTTTTGGAAGTGTGGCATGGTGTGTTTATATGTATTTGAGTTTGATTTAAGATGTGTTGTGGTTTTCCTTCATTTTTTTCCACAGTGAGAATGTTTTTGTGTCGACCTAATTTGAATTTGCATAATTGAGGTGCATAGTTGACCTTGTGAATTGTTTTCAAGGTTGAAGATGGTATAAATGAGTGTTGAATTCATGGAGGATGAAGATGTGATGTGTGTTGAGATGTGAAGTATGAAAGTGTGATCTTTAATGCCTAAGACTACTAGAAGCAATGAGTAGAATTTTTCTACATTCTATAGAGAGAGTGTGAATGATCTGGTGAAGTTGTGGTGGATCTTTTTGTTGCTCTGAGATGGATTCATCATTTTAACAATCTTCTTTCTTCTTCTTTCTAATCTAACAGTGAACCCTTCTTTTCTTTTGGGAAGTGATCCCTCTGGTCGTGAGCCTATTATATTTAGTGTTGCAACTACTTTATATTGTGAGCTAATCCTCACCATGGTATTTCCCTTCTTGGGTTTTCCGTGTAAATTTGGTGTTCTCATGTGTTTGGTTGTGTTTGCATTATTGTTTCTCATGTTTAAATTCTACAAATGCTTGATAAGGGTTTAATGGTTGTTAATGGTTTAAGGACTAATGCAGATCTAAATGTTATGAGGGTTTTGATGTTTTAATGTGTTGGAAGCTTTGCAACATGAGCATGAAGTATGGATGGTTGTGTTGGTTTTTCCTATGTTGTCATTTATGTCAACATGGTAATAACTATATGGGAAGTTTGCTTGGTTTACCGGAAGTTGTTCTCTATTGGTAGTACTCCTCTATGATGGATCAGTGTGTTGGTGTTTGAGTTTGAAACTCATCGCAAGATCTGATTTGACTCTAAAATCTTAACCATGTTTTCTTGACTCATTAAGACAACTATATCCTAGATCTTGAGATGTCTTTTTCTATGAAAAAAAATTTATCCCTAGAAAATTTTAACTCTGTATCCTACTATTATTTTGTGTGCAGTATACTATGTGGGAGACTTTGCATTCTACTAAAGTGAACATTCTTATGTTGCAGTTTTGTTGGTAATCTCTTTACTAGTAGTATGATGGGAAATTAATGTGTTCTCGGATCTAGAAGGTGTTTTCTTTGATAATTACTTGTTGGTTTGGAGAATTGCATTCTAGACTTGGCCGACTCAGCGAATGCAATATATTATGAAGACTAATAGCCGACTTGGCATAATGCAGTACATGGATAAAATGTTTAAAACTTATATAGTGCCAACAAAGAAGGTTTTGATTATTTTGTTCTCATCTAATTAGCCCTACCTGATTGATGAATAAGATATGCTTGTATATAGATAAGGTTTTTTGAGTATGATGAGAAGTGAATGTGAAATGTGAAGAGGATTGAGGAGTGTGTGAAGATTAGAGTCTAAATGCTTTATTATTTGTGATCAATATAGTTTTGTTGAGTGATTGTTGTGTAAGGAATTACTTTATATTCTGAGCTTCAGTGGAACTAAATCCTACACATTGAAGGTATATTCCATTAGCTCATTCTTTTGGTAGTGAGCCACTATCATTGTATCTTGGTAGTGAGCCATCTTTTGTACTTAGAATGTGAGCCTTTTAAGGATAGTGAGTCCTGGCAGTGAGCCTCATAATATTTTGTATCTGAATATAATATATTTTGAGTTAACCCTCACCGTGGTTTTCTCCATTATGGTTTTTCCACATAAAAATCTTGGTGTTTATGTGTATGATTGCATTGAATTGTTTCTATGTTTACTCTTGTTTATTCAGTCAGAATTGTGATAATTTTTAAGTGGATTTCATTATGGGTTTATCGAATACTAATTCATTGCCCCTCTCAGTTGTCTTGTGCATTCAAAAATTGGTATCAAAGTTTAGTTCCTTAGAAGAAATCTTAACTGCTTGAAGTAGATCTGGAATGACACACAAGAAGGAGGCTTCTCTATTTGATGGATCTGATTATGTATTCTAGAAGACCATAATAGAAGGTTTTCTTATTTCTCTAGGATTTGGAGTTTGGAAGTCTATTGAAATTGGATATATAATACCTGTAAATGGTCTGAGTACTGATGATGAGATCAAGGAATATAGGAATAATGGAAAATCAATGTATGCTCTTTTGAGTGGTATTTCTAATTCAAAACTTGTGAAAGTTATGAGTCTTAAAAATGTTGGTGAGATTTGGAAAATTTTGGAAAGTATCTATGATGGAGATGAAAAATTCAAGCAGGCAAAGATGTAAAATCTGAAGACTAAATTTGAGACCTTAAGGATGACAAAAGATGAAGATATTACAAGCTACATGCATAGAGTGGATAAAGTTTCCAATTCCATTAGAGACCTTGGAGAAAAACTTCAATATTAAGAGGTGGTAAAAAAAGGTACTAAGAACTCTTACTAAAGCTTATAGTCATAAAGTTTCTATTATTGAAGAATTTCAGAATTTAGATCAGTATTCCAGAGATTAGTTGTTTGGTACTCTAACTGCTTTTGAATTGAGAGAGTAAAAAGGGATGTAAAAAGGGAGATTTCTTTTAAAGTTGGAAAATTATAGAAGAATGAGGAATCTGATCCAAATGAGCTTCATAAGTTGGAAGAAAACTCTGTGAGGAAATTGAAAAAGGGCACTGGAAAATACAAAGGTAAGTTACCTTTCCAATGCTTTAACTATGGAAAGATTGGCCAATATGCTTCAAGATGTCCTATCAAAGCTTCAAGAGATAGACCTAAGTAGAATAAAGTTTAAGTCAATTAAGAAAAGTTATTATGTTAGAGAAGATGCCAGTATATCTAATAATGAATCAGATTACCCTGATGATGAAGATGATGAATGCTTTTTCATGGTTCTAAATGCTAGAACTAATTATGCTAACTCTGAGAGATGTATGAAGGAAAGTGCTTCAGAAGTAGGTCGAGTGATTGTTTTTCATGCTCGAGAAGAGAAGAAAAACTAGATCATTGACAGTGGATGCTCAAATCACATGACAAGTAATAAGAGTAATTTTGTTAAGCTTGAGAAGTTTGAAGGTGGTTTAGTTAAGTTTGGTGATGATACATCTGCTAAGATATGTGAAAAAGGTTCAATTAGTTTTGAGGGAAATCATAATACATATGATGTTCTTTATGTTAAGGGTCTCAACATAACCTTTTGAGTGTAGGAAAATTGTGTAGCAAATGATATAATCTTGTGTTTTAGGACAGTGGGTGTGAGATCAAAATAGGACAAAATTGTGGTTGTAGTAAGAAAGGAAAATGGAAATGTTTATCAACTAAAGGGTACAATAGATTAATGTTTTATGACTCAGATTAATGAAAGTTGTATATGGCATAGAAGAATGTGTCACATCAATTTTGATAGCCTTGTGAGGATCAGTTCAAATCAATTTGTGAGATATCTATCAAAGATTACAAATCCTATCAATGCTATCTACAAGGAATGTCAGATTGGGAAGCAAGCTAGAAAGAGTTTCAAAGTCAAAGAACAATCTACTATTGGTCCTTTGGAGTTTGTGCATACACATGATTGTGGACCTATAAGAATTAGAAGTTTTCAAGGTGATAGGTATTTCATGCTATTAATTTATATTATTCTAGAATGCCTTGGGTTACTTTTCTCAAAGAAAAATTAGAAGCTTTAGAAAATTTTAAGGCATCTAAAGTTATGGTTGAGAATGAAATGGATATGAAGATCAAATTTTTGAGATCTGATAAAGGTGGAGAGTTAACCTCCAATGAGTTTAACACTTTTTGTGAAATTCATGGAATAAAGAGGCATTTGTCAGCCCCTAGGACTCCTCAGCAGAATGGAGTTGTGGAAAGGAAGAATAGGACTATTCAAGAAGAACAAAGGACAATGATGAAGGAAGAAAATATGCTAGATGTCCATTAGAGAGAAGCAATTCATACTATAGTCTACATACTTAACAGAGCACAAGCAAGGAAAAATAGTTCAAATACTCCCTATGAGTTGTGATATGGAAAAAACCCTATGATGAAATATTTCAAACTCTTTGGTAGCAAATGTTATATTAGAAGAGATGAAGAAATCTTAGGAAATTTTGATGAAATATCTAATAAAGGAATCTTCCCTGGATATTCTACAATAAGTAAGGCTTACCAGTGCTACAACAAGAGGCTGAAAAGGATTATTGACAGTGTAAGTGTCAAAGTGAATGAAGACTTACATAAAAGTTCAATGATGATAGATGGATATGAATTAGATGAGTCCTCTTACAGAGAAGAAAAGAAAGATGAAGGTAAGGAAAAAGAAGTGAAAATTGAAGAGCAAGAAGCCCCATAAAAGATCCATAAAATTCCTAAGTATGTACAAAATAATCATTCAAAAGATCAGATTATTGGTGACAAAAGTAGAGGTGTGTTAACAAGAAGAAAGGTTGATATGACAGAAGAACAAGTAAACCTATGTTTAGTTTCCAAAGTTGAACCTAAAATAGTGATTGAATCATTCAAAGATGAATGTTAGATCAAGGCGATGGAGGAAGAATTAAAACATATTGAGAATAATTAGACTTGGGAACTTGTCCCAAGACTAGTAAACAAGAATGTGATTGGAACTAAGTCGGTATTCCAGAACAAACTAAATGAGAGTAGAGAAGTGGTAAGAAATAAGGAAAGTCTTGTGTATAAAGGTTACTCACAATTGGAAGGAATATATTTTGAGGAGACATTTTCTCTGACATCAAGAATGGAAGCTATTAGGATGTTTTTGGCTTTTGCAGTACACAAGGATTTCAAAGTTTACTAGATGGATGTGAAGTTTGCATTCTTGAATGGTGAATTGGAAGAAGTTTACATTGAGAAACCAGAAGGTTTCAGTTATCAGATAATCCTAATATGGTCTACAGATTGAATAAGGCATTATATGGACTCAAGCAAGCTCCTAGAGCTTGGTATGAAAGATTGGATAGGTACTTGTTGCAACAAGAATTCAATAAAGTTGCCGCAGATAGTAATCTTTACTTTAAGGTTGAAAAAGATCAAATATTTATTGTGGTTGTGTATGTTAATGACATAATTTTTGGAGGTAATGAAGCAATGTGCAAGAGATTTCTAAAAGAGATACAAATATAGTTTGAGATGTCTATGTTTTTGGAGATGAATTTCTTCCTTGGACTTCAAATCAATCAAAAAAAGAAAGGGATATTCATTTTACAATGGAAAGGTTGAAGAAGTTTGGGATGGAAGACTCTAAACCAATATGTACTCATATGGTTACTAGTTGCAAACTAAGCAAGAATGATGAATCTCCTAAGGCTGATCAGAGCAAGTACAAATCAATGATTGGAGGACTGTTGTATCTAACTACAACTAGACCAGATATCATGCATGTATCTTGTGTTGTAGCTATATTTCATGAAGATCCCAAAGAGTCACATGTGGTAGAAGTGAAGAGGATATTCATATATTTGAAGGGCACTCCAGAACATGGTTTGTAGTATCCAAAGAATATTGATTTCTCTTTGCGTTCTTATGAAAATGGAGATTGGGAAGGTTTTTTGGATGATAAAAAAAGTACAAGTGGTGGTACATTCTTTCTAGGAAACAGGTTGGTATCTTGGCTAAGCAAGAAGAAAGATTCGGTTCCATTATCTACTACAGAGGAAAAATACATTGCTACAACATCATGCTACACACATTTGTTATAGATGAAGCAAACCTTGAATGATATCAGAGTGGTATATGATGAACTTATTTCTATCCTATGTGATTATACTAGTGCTATTAATATTTCAAAGAAATTGGTAATGCATTCAAGGACAAAGCATATTTCAATCTAGTATCAGTTTTTGAGAGAGAAGGTTGTAGAGAATGAGGTGAAGTTGGAGTATGTGCTTAATAAGAATCAATTTGTAGATACCTTCATGAAGGCTCTTCCTAAGGATACTTTTGAGTATCTCCAAGAGAAGTTGGAGGTTGTTTCCCCTCCTTTCAACTAGATGCATAAGGATATGCATCAGTTCAATGGATCTCAAGATTCATTCCTTTTTTTGGAATGATGTTGATGGCTGCCTCTCAGGGAGAGTAGGTAGTAGCATTATTGGTTGTTGCTATTAGAGGGAGTTAGTGTTGTCATTGTATGGTATGAGTAGTATTTTTTGGTTGATGTAGTATGTTGTAAAGGAGAGTGTAGTTGCAAACTAGTTTTTTTCCCTTATAGGTGTTGCCTTTGGGGAAGAGAAAGTATGTGCAAAGGGGGGAAAGATACAAGTGTGTTGCCCTTTTCCATTCATGTCAAAGGGGGAGAGAGTTAACTAGAAACCTTATGAAGGGGGAGAAAGAGAAATTGTAAAGGAGCAGTATGCACTAATGTGCACTATATGAGTTGCTTATCAGAGCTATTATTTTTTTTGTTGATGGTTTTTCCATGTGTTTCCATCAATGACAGAGGGGGAGATTATTGGAAGTATGATTAGATGGTGTGTTGTCATTGATGTCAAAAGTTCTAGGTTGTTGTATTGATGTCAATAGGTCTATGGATAGATTGTTGGAATTTTGTGATGATGCTTTGATTGGTTGTTGTTGTCATTTCATGCCCCCTTGATGACTAATGGGAAAGGTCGTTGATGTCACAACTTGCATCATTTAATTAATTCTTTTATCGAACCGGGTGTCTCAGAGCAATATGCGATAAGGATAGTTGTCACAGATTCTTTTGGGGGGGTTTTGCACTATAAACAATGACTTCAGGTATCATTTTCCTACTTCAGGAGCTCTTGGGAGCTCTTCAAGAGCTTTCAGGAGCTAAACTGTAGCGACTGATTCCTAAGATTTAAATCTACTTTAACTTCTAATTTAAAATCTGTTGACTTAATTCTGACTTTATTGACTTTGATTTAGACCAATTCATGGAGACAATTAATGATTACTTTAATTCCTAATCTAAAACATGGAATTCCAAATTAATTCTATTTTGCTTCAAAAGAATTCCATAACTTAATTGCTGGAAAGTAAATGCTAATTTAAGAGTAGGAATGAATTGTAGGAAAATGATGATTATTCTAAAAAGCATAAAGACTAATCTCCATGAACAGATTCTGAATAGACTTCAACTCCATCTTTCCATAAATTCCTAACATTGTTTTAATGAAGCTTAACAAACAAACATTAATTATAACTGATTCGAACGACATCTAAACCTAATTTATATAAGAAACCTGTTTAACAATTCTAATGGTTCAATTCAACATTTCTAATAAACAAATCTAACCATTCTAACAATTCTATCTTAACCATAATAAACTGAAACTGCGAAACGTAATTGTAAACAAAAGTGATTATTCGATCTTAACATTTACCAAGATAGAAGATGATTTTAACTATTGAACAATTCAAAACCAGTTTCTACTATAGATTTAATATTAATGAATCAGAAAATAACAACACTTAACAAAAATACCATAAGATCGTTCCAAAGGTTGAGCGGGCCCTGCTCTTCCTCAGGTAAGATCCTTCAACACAATGAATTAATTAACTTCTTGCTTCTTTTCTCATTGATCAAAAGTAGAACACAAAACAAAGTATTGCTTGTGATTATAGAAATTCTAATTGCAAATTATCTAACTCCTAACTAAGACCAGAAATGTGGATATTTATAAAATACCCTTATTAACTTCTAACATGGCGTTAACTGCCAAAACTTAAGGCGACCAACTACAGATTACAAAATGGAACTAAAAATAGAACTGAAGTTGACTAAGGAGGACTATGCTAGAACTATGCCAGATTGGCGCTGGAAGTAAAAGTTCCTCAACCGACTATGAAGAAGTCGATTCAAACTTTGAGGGACTCATAATCCAGCAGGGCCTCTCTATGGCGTAGTCATTCCTCATGATTAGATAGAGAGTTTAATTGTCTCATCAATCTTTAAGATACCTTGTTAAACACCCTTATGAAAAGGACAACAATCATGGTAATAAAGATTAATGCAGCATAATCATCACATCCAAAGTCATCATAAAGCAACACATTTAACATAAGCTATTACTTCCAAAATATTCGCTAATTTAGTTAAACATAAAGTAAAATAAGCAAATATGTTAATCTATTGTCTACTGCCAGTCATGTCAATTAACAATAAAAACAAGTCTTTTTAAACATAAAAAGCCTTAAATGAAAGTATTTTATATCTCCCATCATTTTCTCCCCAACTTGCTTTGGACCATGTCCTCATGGTTCATCATCCAAAACTATGGTGTTCTCTTTCTCTTTGTTTAGTGCCTCCATCCAAATGCAATAGTCAAATACACCCTCCCTATATTGTCTCGACAATCTGGTATTAAGTGCATAGCCATAGTTTTGTCTCAAGTTCTCAAACCATACCCTCATTACTGGAGCTGGTATATTTGTCGTTTCCTTTAGCTTTGGTGCTAGCATAATAATAATCGGCATTATGAATCTCATGCCTACCCATAATTCTTTCTACTGTTGGATTAGAGTGATGACATGCCTAACTCTGACTAAACTCCAACTAATATTATTCAGACTAATTGGCTCCCTTCTCCTGACTGATTCTGGAATAAGCTGGTACCTCTCTTCATAAGACCGTAGTGCTAACGGCGACAGTGTTGCTTCCACATTTTGGAATGTTGCAATGCTATCAAACAAATTTGAGACATAGAGGGGATTAACATCATTTAACCTAACCACTAATCTTACAACTTTGATATATAATTTAGCATGGGGCTCTTTAGGTCTCATTGGTAACCCATATTTTCTTTGAGCTTCTTTGTACTTATTCATTCTATTTGACCAATCCACCTGGTTTTGCATTAAAGAAACAAATGATCTTATCTGAAGCTCACCAACATATATATTCATCATTGTGTCATCATTGTCCCCCATTAAAAATCCATGTTGGTAAAACTCACACATTAAATTCTAAATTTTAGGGTGGTTGTTAAAGTAATCTTTAAGGAAATCATGATCTTCATTGTAATCCAGACTCCTTCCCAAAATTAACTGATTTATTTTCCATTCTAAAAAAATTTCTCTAAGAAACAAAGAATACGTTGCAGTTGGTCTTCTCATAAGCATGGTAGAACTGACTTCTGCCACCTGTTCAAGTCTTCTCTCAGTCTCATTCTTTTCTTTTTCTAAATTCAGTATCTGCTCTTTCAACACTTTGTTTTCTTCCTTATATTTAAAAACTACCAAAGAACGGTATCGAGGCTGAACTAGAGTAGGTTGCACTATAGGAGTGGGAGGAATATGAGGGATAACGGAAGGTAATGCAAGGCTGTGTGGAGTAGTGGAAGTAGAGGCTTCTTATGCATAAAACCACATGGATTGTTGCTTTAATTCTTCTTCTTTCCATTGCAACTCTTCCTTTAATCTTGAAATTTCCTCAGCACTTACTAATGCTTGCACACTAGCTTGTTGTAGGGCATCCTCTATTTTACGTAACTGTTCTCTAATCCTTGAGTCATTTTGCTCAATTTTCCTTTCCGTTGCTTGATTTTTGTAGGCTAATTGTTGCAATTCTTCTTCTTTTCTTCTTAATTTTTCTTTAAAGAATTGCACATTTCTTCTTTCTTGTTCTAATTCAGCCTCTAAACGGGACATTTTCATTGTTCTCGGTAATTCCTTAGTCTCTAATTCTTCTGTATTCAATGATTCATGGGGTCCTTATTTTTCAATTAAAGGCTCTTTCCCTTTCCTCTTCTCATATTGTGGGGAAGGTATAGGGGATTTCATAGTCTCTTCTTGTTCAAATTCTTTAGAAGCCTCTTGCTCTTCAGATTGTGCGCCAAACTCTTCAGCAGAGTCATAGATTTAAAAAACAGGGTTGTCTTCAAGAGTCGGCATTGGGTTTTCAGGGGGACTTTGAGGTCTCTCAGGAGATTGTACAGGGGTACGGGTATCTTCATGTTCAGGGGATTTAACAAGGCTTCTAGAAATAGGGGTTTGACTTATAGGTGCCTCTTTAGGAGTGGACACAACAGTTTTAGCATGACTAGGGTTTTCCTCATGTACTTCTTGTCTCTTCTTTTTTGAACTAGTATGGGTTACCCTAGATATCTCTGGAAATTTTCTTTTTCCCCTTTTCTTGGAAGATTTAACTTTCTCCATTTTTGTCTTTTTGGCTGAGGGTCCCCTTGTGGGTCTCCCTTTTTGCTTTCCTATAGGCGCGGACAAAAATTATAACCATCCCTACTTCCTAGTTTCTTTTTTTAAGGAATGGTATTTAATTATCAAATGTATCAACCCTTGGTATTTCATAGAAGATTCCCCCTTAGCTTTTACTCTCAAAATCATGGAAGAAATTTGCTAAAATAAGAACGATGGAAAATTTATCCTAGCTGAAGGTTTTGTCTGACCATACCTTAAATGTATTAAAAGTTGCATTCCTGGACCTAGTATTATACCATACTGCCCATCACAGGTGAAGAAATTCATAAGCCAAGTTGCAACAGTCCTTCATGGCTCGTCTAAACTGTTACCAACTATGCCACGCTGGTCTCCTTTGTGCATTTGTATGTCTGGCTTTCTTTCTGACTCTTGGTGAAATGCAGCCACCAATTTTTCAAACTTAACTCGGCCTTTGTTAACCAATTTTCCTTTATTCGAAATTCCATAAATTTCACTTATAATTTATGGTGTGACTTCTATTACTTCTCCCCTTACCCTGGTGACATTTACATTGAATTTTGTCACAAATTCCCTAACCATTTATGGTTGGAAGCCTTCATACTGTATCAAAAAATTTAGCCACCTAGCTTCTTCAAAAAATCTTCTGGTCTCTAAATCAAGATTGAAGTTCTCTAGTTCAGAATTTCTCTTATTCCCCATCTTTCTCTGTCAAAAATGGTGGACTTCACTGGTGGACTTCAACTGGAAACCTAAATTACTTACCAAAAAGGTGTGGAATAATTTTTTTCTTGATTTGGAAGTAGCCAATTTCAAAAATGACATAACATGCCATTAATAGCCTGCATTTAATTCCTTTACTACTTCGGACGATTTGCACGCCACAACTTGAAACTTGCAATTCAATTCACAAGGTTGGCGACATTCATTACACATGTCACCATGTACTTGGGAGGATTTTTGAAAAGACAGTTGAATCATGAAGAGATCCATTATCCTTGATTGACATCATCCATGTCACATCATTCCTTATTCTAACAATCTGCCACTTTTTGTAATGATTAAAAGTGGAATTATTATTATCATTTAATTAACATTGTAGTAGAGATGTCTAGATTCATAAATATTTACCTATTTTAAATTAGTCTAACTAATTTAGAAAATAATTTTGAAAATAATATTCACATTAAATGTGCACCTTAATTTACTTCAAGCCTTTGATTTCTTCAGGAGCCTTCAAGAGTTCATTAGGAGTCTTAAGGAGCTCTCAGGAGCTTGGAATTTCAACAGTCTTCAGGAGCTTTCGAGCAAAGACGAAGTCTCAAGAGTCTTCAGTCTTCAAGATCTTCAGGAGCCTTCAGGAGCTTGCAGAAGTTAACTTAGATAGACCACCATTTTTGGTTTTCAGTCATAAATTTATTATTATTATTATTATTATTATTATTATTATTTTCTTGAAAGTAAACTGCCATTTGCTGGTTTTCAATTTACTTCCATTTTTCTCAAGGTAAACCGCCAATTGCTGGTTTTCAAATTACCTTGTTTATTTGTGCCTTCTTCAAAGGTTAAAAGATCTCTCATGGAAGAGATATCTTCCATGAGAAAATGTTCAATTCTGTGTTGCACTTCATCCAAAAATTTCTCCTTTGTTGCTAGCTTATGGTAATTTTTCAATCGATGACCATTGACTAACATAACTCTTTTCTCTCCATCAATTGGAACTAACTAGACAACTCCATTCTCGAACACTTGTTGTATCTCATAAGGTCCCAACCATCTGGTATGGAACTTTCCTTTAAACTCTTCAAATCTGGAGTCAAATAATAGCGCCCAATCTCCCTCTCTGAACTGTCTGAACACAATATGTTTATCGTTCCATTCCTTCCTTTGCTTTTGAATCACTTTTGTATGCTGAAGTGCCTCCATTCTTATTTCATCAAGTTTATTAAGCTGCAAAATTCTGCTTTTCTTTGCTTCTGGCAGGTCAATTCCAACTTCTACTGTTGTCTTCAATGTTTTCAACTCATTCGAATTGGCATGACCGGGTTTCTTTCCATACACAAGTTCATATGGAGAGAACCCAGCCGTTGTTTTCCACGTGGTGTTATAGGCCCAGACTACTTCATCTAGCCTATCTACCCAATTTGTTTTCTTCAAAGAAATTGTTTTTGTTAGAATATTCTCCAATTCTCTATTTGTGACCTCTACTTGTCCATTCGCATGTGGGTGATAAGCCGAAGATTTTTTGTGAGTTATTTGGTACCTCTGTAAAAATGCTTCCATCATTGCTGAAACAAATTGCGGTCCCTAATCTGAAACAATTTCTCTGGGTGCACCAAATCGTTGGAGAATTTTCTTGTACAGTAATTTTGCAACTTTATCTTCTTTTGTTGCTGGTAGTGCCTTCACCTCAACCCATTTTGTTGCATAATCAGTACAAACAAGGATATATCTATGACCCTTAGAAGGTGGATCTATTGGTCCCACAAAGTTAATGCCCCACTTTTCAAATGGTTCAAGAGCTATTTGTGGCTGCAGTGGCATCTCCATGGCTGTTGTAGGCCTCCCCATTCTTTTGAACTCATCATAGTGTTTGACAAAGAATGTTGCATCCTTTGTCATTGTTGGCCAAAAGTAGCCAGCCCCCAAGATTTTGTGAATTGTTCTTACAACTGAAAAATGTCCTCCTTTAGGTTCGTGATGGCAGGCATGCACTACATCATAAACTTCCAATTCTGTTACACATCTGCATAAAACATGGTCAGGACATAATTTAAATAGAAGACCATTAATCCATTGAAATCTGGAACTTTCACGAATTAGCCTCTTTTTTTGCTTATTACTAAATTGACTTGGACATTTTCCTATAACAAGGTAATTTTCCAAATCAGCAAACCATGGTGGATGAACTAATATAGCAAATAATTGTTCATTTGGAAATGCATCATCCACTGGTTCTTGGTTATCCTGTAAAACAATTTTGGAAAGAAAGTCAACAACAACATTGTCCTTTCTAGGCTTATCAATGATAGTTACATCAAATTCTTGCAATAAAAGTAACCATCTGATAATGTGTCCACCTACCATTGCTTTATTCATTAGATATCTAATTGCAACATGGTCTGTATGTACATAGATTTTATAGCCTATAATATAATGTCTGAACTTATTTATTGCATATACTACAACTTAAAATTCCTTTTCTGTTGTGTAGTTTCTTTCAGCAGGATTTAAGTTTTTGCTCACATAGTAAATTGCATGCATGGCATCATTTTCATCTTATTGTCCTAATACTGCACCAATGGCCAAATTAGATGCATCTGCATGTATGTGAAAAGGATCTCCCCAAACTGGTCCTTTAATAATTGGTGAAGTTGTTAGGGCTATCTTGATTGTTTCAAAGGATTTTTGACAATCTTCTGTCCATACAAATTCTTCTTCTTTCTCGAGCAGGGTAAATAGTGGTGATGCAATTTTACTAAATCCTTCTATAAATCTTCTGTAATACCCTGCATGCCCAAGAAAAATTCTTACTCTAGTTTGGTTCTTAGGGATTTCAATGTTTTGTATGATCTCAAATTTCTTTGGATCAACCTTTATCCCCTCTTTTGAGATGTGATGTCCCATAACAATTCCCTCTGTCATCATAATGGAACTTTTCTCATGATTGAGTGATAACCTATGATCTTTGCAGCGTTGTAAAACCTTTTCTAGGTTTTGTAATGCTTCATCAAATGTTTTAGCATGGACTGTAAAGTCATCCATATAGATTTCTACACATGAAGTGGTGAAATCTACAAATATTGCAAGTACCATTCTTTGAAATATCGCAGGTGCATTACATAGTCCAAATGGTAAGACTGTATATGCATATGTACCCCAAGGATAGGTAAAGGTAGTTTTGTCTTGATCTTCAGGGGCTACTTGGATTTGGTTATATCCACTAAAGCCATCAAGAAATGAGTAGTTGCTGCCTGCTAGGTTGTCTAATACTTGGTCGATAAATGGCAATGGGAAATGGTCTTTTTTCGTGGCCTTATTCAATTATCTATAGTCTATGTAGACTCGTCATTTACCATTTTTTTTTAACTATAACCAGTGGAGAGACCCACTGACTATTGGATATTGGGTATATGAATCCTACGTTAAGCAACTTCTCAATTTCTTTTTTAACAATGTCAAGAACATGATTAATTTTCCTTTTTCCTTGTCTTATTGGTCTAGCATCTTCTGTGTAGATGTGATGACTACAGATTGAAGGATGGATACCTCTCATATCAGTATATTCACAAGCAAACGCTCCGGTGTGTTTTTCTAAAATTTCTTTCAATTTTTCCTCTTGCGTTGGGGATAAGGTTGAATTGATATTAAGGGGTTTATCTCCTGCTATTGTAATCTCCTTTGTGTCCATTTTAGAATTTATTAATTTCTCAACAAGAGTATTCAGAGGACAACAATGTTGTTCATGTAATGTTGTTTGACAATTATCTTGCTCATTTTCTAAAATCATCTCTTGTTCTTCACATTCTTGGATATGTTCACTTATGGTTACCATTGCTAATTCCACAATACCATCACCTTCTAAATCTAAATCTTCATCCACCCAAAGTTGAGTGTTTGTTTGAATTGATGGTTGTGCAGGTGGCTAAAGTGATAATTCTTTTTGTTTTTGTCCATTAGTGATTATCATGCTTCCCAATCTACGGTCAATTAAGGCTGTAGCGATAGCCAACCATGGTCTGCCTAATATGATTGGTATCCAGAATCTTTCCTTCTGGCTTTGAGAACCAAAAATTCGACTAGGTAATCCCATGTATCAATTGTGACCATGATTTCTTCTATAATACCTTTTGGTTTTGTAGTTGATTGATCATCCAACTGCAAAATAGTTGTTGTTAGATGAATTGTTGTCATTCCTAGCTTTTCAACTATATTAGATGTAATGACATTTATGGAAGCTCCTAAGTCAATTAGGACATTTGGTATTTCAATTCCATTTATACTCAGTGTTATGATAGGGCTACCAGGATCATTATATTTATGTGGAAGCAATCTTCTTGATAACACATTAGTAAGTTTAGTCCCTACTTGAATTGTTGAAGGCATTTTCTTTTTCTCCCTGGAGTCTTCATGCAAAGGGATTTTACTAACTGATTGATCTCTGGTATATACTTGATTTCCTATAACAGAGGTATCTCTATGTTAATCTTTTTCAACTCTCTAAGAAGTTGTGAATCGATTAAATTCATGTAGTGAGGGGAAGAGGTTTGAGAATTAGTTTTCTCTTCGTGCAATCTCCCGGGATAGGGAGCTTGTTTGATAGTTTGTTCTTCTTCCAACATTTGTTCTTTGTTTTCTTCCTCTCTTTCTGGAATTGTCTTGGTTGGTGCAGTTTTCACTTTTTGACTTCGCAACTGTATGTCATTAACATCTACTACATTTACATTTGGGTTGTTTGTATCAATTCATGCATTTTTTGGATTGGGAATTGGTTGAGCTGGCATTTGGGGTTGATTCACCTAATCATTGGAAGCGTTAGGGGAATTAAGGGCCGGAGGTGTTTGTGCCCAGGGTTGTTTTTGTCCCTGATTTTTCCATGGTTGGAATTGATTTTGATTCTGCTGCCATGAGGATTGATTTGCTTGCCATTGTGGTTGCTAGTTAGCTTTCCACTGGGATTGGTTCCATTGGGGATTCATCCATTTTGGTTGTCCCCAATATGTAGGTGGGGGTTGTGGTTGATATTGGGGGTCCATTGATTTTGGTTTTTCCATGGGTTTTGATTCCAATTTGACTATGAACCATATAGTCTTTGATTTGTGTTATACCCTTGGTTCTGAGGTTTTTGGCCGACATAATTGAGCTCTTCTTCGAACACTGGTGGTTTCTTGATATTGTTCTTTATTCCTGCCAACAGATTGCAGGAACTGGTTGGATGTGGTTTTTCACAAATCTCACAAATTTCAACTTGATTTAATGGGCATTCCCTCAAAAGGTGTTTTCCCCTACATTTGGAACAATAAATTGACAAGGGTTCAGTGGTTCTCTTTTCTCCTTGCATGTTAAGATGTAGTAGCAGATCAGTCTTCATGTTCACCAATTATTCCATTACTTCTGATACATCAGTGGTGTGAGTCTTGTTCCTTCTAGAGTTTCGAGTCCCCACTCTAGTTCTAGATTAGTTTCTATAGATCTCCACAATTTCGTCCAAGGAGAGCTTGTTAATATCTCCCTTTCCCATTAGGTTCAAGGATTCTCTAGACTCATCTTCAATCCCTCTCAGGAAAATTGTTTTGCTGATTTCATCATCCAGCCCATTAGAGCACCTTTGATGTACAAATTGAAATCTATCAGCATAGTCTTCTAGACTCTCGTCCTCTAGTTTATTTATGTGAAACATTTCCTCCTTTCTATCTCTCACTCGATAGTAATCCTGGTATTTGTCCAAGAATTCGGTCTCCATCTGCTGCCAATTCCTAATCATTCCTGATCCTAAACCCATAAACCATCTTAAAGCCGATTCTTTCAAAGTAGAAGGAAACAACTTCAACTTTTGATTATCAGTTGAATAATCATAGGTTTAGCATAAGATTTTGAATTCAAACAGGAATTGATCAGGGTCTTCTTCAGTCTTTCCCCTAAATTTTGGAAGAACTGAGGGCAAAATGTTTTTCATAGGGGGTTCATCAAGTTATCTTTCAAGATTGATAGGATTTGAAAAGGTCCTATTTGCTGGGGGACGTACCGGTTGGTCACCCATTTCTTCTTTTGGAAATGGATTTCTGTTCTCCTCTTGATTTTCAATGGGGTTTTCCTGATTAATTTATTGATTTTCAATCTGGTATTGCTGGATATCCTCTTGATTAAAATCAAGATTTCTTCTAATGTCAACATTTCGTGGAAGAAACCTTCCTAGTTGGTCTCTGTTTCGTCTCATCCACAATTTCAAATCTCTCTTCCCTATCAACACTAAGGCTTCACACTAAATAGCTAGATCGTTTAAGTATCCCCGAAAACAACGCCAAAAATAATGGACAAGGTCGTTGATGTCACAACTTGTATCATTTAATTAATTCTTTTATCGAACTGGGTGTGTCTCAGATAAATATGCGATAAGGATAGTTGTCACATATTCTTTTGGGGGGGTTTTCACTATAAAAAATGACTTCAGGTATCATTTTCCTACTTCAAGAGCTTTCAGGAGCTCTTGGGAGCTCTTTAGGAGCTAAACTGTAGCGACTGATTCCTAAGATTTGAATCTACTTTAACTTCTAATTTAAAATCCTATTGACTTAATTATGACTTTGTTGAATTCGATTTAGAATAATTCATGGAGAAAATTAATGATTACTTTAATTCCTAATCTAAAACACATGATTCCAAATTAATTCTATTTTTCTTTAAAAAAAATCCATAACTTAATTGCTGGAAAGTAAATGCTAATTTAAGAGTAGGAATGAATTGCAGGAAAATGACGATTATTCTAAAAAGCATAAAGACTAATCTCCATGAACAGATTCTGAACAAACTTCAACTCCATCTTTCCATAAATTCCTAACATTGTTTTAATGAAGCTTAATCAAACAAGCATTAATTCTAACTGATTTGAATGACATCTAAACCTAATTTATATAAGAAACCTATTTAACGATTCTAATGGTTCAATTCAACATTTCTAATAAACAAATCTAACCATTCTAACAATTCGATCTTAACCATAATAACTGAAACTTCAAAACATAATTGTAAACATAAGTGATTATCCGATCTTAACATTTACCAAGATAGAAGATGATTTCAACGATTGAACAATTCAAAATCAATTTCTACTACAAATTTAATATTAATGAATAAAAAAAAACAACACTTAACAAAAATACCATAAGATCATTCCAAAGGTTGAGCGGGCCCTGCTCTTCCTCAGGTAAGATCCTTCAACATAGTGAATTAATTAACTTCTTGCTTCCCTTCTCATTGATCAAAAGTAGAACTTAGAACAAAGTATTGCTTGTGATTACATAAATTTTGATTGCAAATTATCTAACTCCTAACTAAGACCAAAATGTGGATATTTATAAAATATCCTTATTAGCTTCTAACATAGCATTAACTGCCAAAACTTAAGGCGACCAACTATAGATTACAAAATGAAACTAAAAATAGAATTGAAGTTGACTAAGGAGGACTATGCTAGAACTACGCCAGATTGGTGCTGGAAGTAAAAGTTCCTCAACCGACTATGAAGAAGTCGATTCAGACTTTGAGTGACTCATCATCCAGCAGGGCCTATCTATGGCGTAGTCATTCCTCATGATTAGATAGAGAGTTTAACCATCTCATCAATCTTTAAGATACCCTGTTAAAAACCCTTATGAAAAGGACAACAATCATGGTAATAAAGATTAATGCAGCATAATCATCTCATCCAAAGTCATCATAAAGCAACACATTTAACATAAGCTATTACTTCCAAAATATTCGCTAATTTAGTTAAACATAAAGTAAAATAAGAAAATATGTTAATCTATTGTCTACCGCCAGTCATTGCAATTAACAATAAAAACAAGTCTTTTTAAACATAAAAAAAGATGAAATATTTTATATATCCCATCAAATCCCTTTGGTGATCCACATTTCCAATAACTTGTTGCGCTTGGGATAGAAATCCATCCAAAGATCCAATCGAGCCACTCCTTCTGAAAACCAAAGGCCTCCAAGACCTTAAATAAAAAGTGCTAATTCACCCCATTGTAAGCCTTCCTGATATCTAATTTTAATGACATCACTGGCTTCTTCAATCGTTGTGTGGAATGTATGAATTCTTGTGCAATAATTACACCATTCAGAATTGATCTACCTAGTATGAACCCTGTTTTCTCCTCTGAGATGATGGATGACAATATTCGCTTTAACCAATTTGCAATAGTCTTCGCCAAAATTTTATAAAAGGTATTGCATGGAGCTATTGGATGGTATTCCTCCAATGTTTCTATGTTTTATTTTTTGGGAATGAGCGCGATGAATGTGTTATTTACCTCCTTGAGCACACAACCTGAGCTTCTGGAATCCTCAATTGCATATGTGATATCTTGGCCCAAAATATCCCAAATTTTTTGGAAAAAGGTAACCAAGAATCCATAAAGGCCCGATGCCTTGTCCAGATGTAACTGAAACAAAGAAATTTTGACTTCCTATTTAGTGAATTTGGAGTTTAATAATTCATTTCATGCCTCAATTACCAATTTAGGAATGCATCTCAGAAGTTCATTCTATGCCTCCAAATTAGAACCCTCCCAATCGTTCAAGAGACTCTAAAAAAACTCAATTGTGGCCGCTTTAACTTCTTTCAGATCTTCTAATGTTCTTCCATCAAATGATTTGATGCTCATTATTCTATTCACTTCCCTGCGTAGCTTAGTAGAGTTGTGAAAATATTTTGTATTCTTATCACCTACTTTTAACCACATTTCTCTGGACTTTTGTCTCCAAAAAACCTCTTTTTTGGCCAGGACATCATTGAATTTCATTATCAGTTCCTTCTCCTCCAAAACACTATTGTTGTCCATACCATTCGCAATCACCTTCTCCGAGACCACCTTCAAAGCCTCTTCGATCTTGCTTTTTTCTTCAAATATATTCTTAAAGCATTTCTTATTCCATTTCTTCAAATTATGTTTTACTGATTTCAATTTTGTGACAACATTGAACATCTTAGAACCTCCTAGCTTGCAATCCATCCACCAATGTTTGATGAGATCCCTGAAATTTGTATCTTTGAACCACATATTTCAAACTTGAAAGGACACCTTATTGGCCCCTTGTCTCCACTACAGAACCCCACTCTTCTATTTGTACATGTGTAGTTATTGTTTCCCATTTTTGGTTCAATTAACAAGTTTCTCTCAAGAAAATTAGCAAAGTCTGCC
>VDFB02315871.1:21979-47028 GCA_007258455.2 Sequoia sempervirens
TTAAACTCTCTATCTAATCATGAGGAATGACTATGCCGTGGATAGGCCCTGCTGGATGATGAGTCACTCAAAGTTTGAATCGACTTCTCCATAGTCGGTTGAGGAACTTTTACTTCCAGCGCCAATCTGGCGTAGTTCTGGCATAGTCCTCCTTAGTCAACTTTAGTTCTATTTTGAGTTTCATTTTGTAATCTGTAGTTGGTCGCCTTAAGTTTTGGCAGTTAACGCCATGTTAGAAGCTAATAAGGATATTTTATAAATATCCACATTTCGGTCTTATTAGGAGTTAGATAATTTGCAATTAGAATTTCTATAAACACAAGCAATACTTTGTTTGCATTCTACTTTTGATCAATGAGAAAGGAAGCAAGAAGTTAATTAATTCACTGTGTTGAAGGATCTTACCTAAGGAAGAGCAGGGCCCGCTCAACCTTTGGAACGATCTTATGGTATTTTTGTTAAGTGTTGTTATTTTCTGATTCATGAAATTTGTAGTAGAAACTGATTTTGAATTGATGAATCGTTAAAATCATCTTCTATCTTCGTAAATGTTAAGATCGGATAATCACTTTTGTTTACAATTACGTTTCGAAGTTTCAGTTTATTATGGTTAAGATCAAATAGTTAGAATGCTTAGATTTGTTTATTAGAAATGTTGAATTGAACCATTAGAATTGTTGAACAAGTTTCTTATATAAGTTAGGTTTAGATACCGGTCGAATCAGTTAGAATTAATGTTTGTTTGTTAAGCTTCATTAAAACAATGTTAGGAATTTATGGAAAGATGGAGTGAAGTCTGTACAGAATCTGTTCATGGAGATTAGTCTTTATGCTTTTTAGAATAATCGTCATTTTCCTGCAATTTATTCCTGCTCTTAAATTAGCATTTACTTTCCAGCAATTAAGTTATGGATTTCTTTTAAAGCAAAATAGAATTAATTTGGAATTATGTATTTTAGATTAGGGATTAAAGTAATCATTAATTGTCTCCATGAATTAGTCTAAATTGAAGTTAATAAAGTCATAATTAAGTCAACTGAATTTTAAATTAGAAGTTAAAGTAGATTTAAATCTTAGGAATCAGTTGCTACAGTTTAGCTCCTGAAAGCTCCTGAAGTAGGAAAAATGATACCTGAAGTCGTTGTTTATAGTGCAAACCCCCCAAAAAGAATCTGTGACAACTATCCTTATCGCATATTGCTCTGAGACACACCCGATTCGATAAAAGAATTAGTTAAATGATGCAAGTTGTGACATCAGTGACCTTGCCCATCATTTTTGGTGTTGTTGTCGGGGATACTTAAATGATCTGGCTATTTAGTGTGAAGCCTTAGTGTTGATAGGGAAGAGAGATCTGAAATTGTGGATGAAACGAAGCAAAGACCAACTAGGAAGGTTTCTTCCATGAAACATTGACATTAGAAGAAATCTTGATTTTAATCAAGAGGATATCCAACAATACTAGATTGAAAATTAAGAAAATAATCAGGAAAACCCCATTGAAAATCAAGAAGAGAACATAAATCCAATTCCACGAGAAGAAATGGGTGACCAACCGGTACGTCCACTAGAAAATAGAACCTTTTCAAATCCTATCAATCTTGAAAGACAGGTTGATGAACCCCCTACGAAAAACATTTTGCCCTCAGTTCTTCCAACATTTAGGAGAAAAACTGTAGAAGATCCTGATCAATTCCTGTTTGAATTCAAAATCTTATGCCAAACCTATGATTATTCAACTGATAATCAGAAGTTGAAGTTGTTTCCTTCTACTTTGAAAGAATTGGCTTTAAGATGGTTTATGGGTTTAGGTTCAGGAACGATTAGGACTTGGCAGCAAATGGAGACCGGATTCTTGGACAAATACCAGGATTACTGTCGAGTGAGAGATAGAAAGGAGGAATTTTTTTGCATAAAGCAATTAGAAGATGAAAGTCTAGAAGATTATGCTGATAGATTTCAATTTGTACATCAAAGGTGCACTAATGGGCTGGATGATGAAATCAACAAAATAATTTTCCTGAGAGGGATTGAAGATGAGTCTAGAGAATCCTTGAACCTGATGGGAAAGGGAGACATTAACAAGATTTCCTTGGACGACATTGTGGAGATCTGTAGAAACTACTCTAGAACTAGAGTGGGGACTCGAAACTCTAGGAGGAACAAGACTCACACCACTGATGTATACGAAGTAATGGAAGAATTGGAAAACATGAAGAATGATCTGCTACTACATCTTAACATGCAAGGAGAAAAGAGGACCACTGAACCTTTGTCAATTTATTGTTCCAAATGTAGGGGAAAACACCTTTTGAGGGAATGCCCATTAAATCAAATTAAAATTTGTGAGATTTGTGAAAAACCACACTCGACCAGTTCTTGCAATCTTTTGGCAGGAATAAACAATAATATCAAGAAACCACTAGTAATCGAGGAAGAGCTCAATTATGTTGGCCAAAGACCTCAGAACCAAAGGTATAACACAAATCAAAGACAATATGGTTCACAATCAAACTATAATCAAAATCCATGGTAGAACCAAAATAAATGGACCCCCCAATATCACCCACAACCCCCACCTACATATTGGGGGCAACCAGAGTGCATGAATCCCCAATGGAACCAATCCTAGTGGCAATCTAACTAGCAACCACAATGGAAAGCAAATCAATCCTCATGGCAGCAAAATCAAAACCAATTCCAACCATGGCAGAATCAGGGACAAAAACGACCATGGGCACAAACACCTCCATCCCTTAATGCCCCTAATGCTTCCAATGATCAAGTGAATCAACCCCAAATTCCAGCTCAACCGGTTTCCAATCCAAAAAATGCATGAAATGATACAAACAACCCAAATGTAAATGTAGTAGATGTTAATGACATTCAATTGTGAAGTTGAAATGTGCAAACTACACCAACCAAGACAATTCCAGAAAGAGAGGAAGAAAACAAAGAACAAATGTTGGAAGAAGAACAAACTGTCAAACAACCCCCCTATCCCGAGAGATTGCACGAAGAGAAAACTATTCCTCAAACCTCTTCCCCTCCCTACATGAATGTAATTCATTCACAACTTCTTAGAGTTGAAAAAGATTAACATAGAGATACCTCTGTTACAGGCAATCAAGGATATACCAGAGATCAATCAGTTAGTAAAATCCCTTTGCATGAAGACACCAGGAAGGAAAAAGAAAATGCCTTCAACAATTCAAGTAGGGACTAAACTTACTGATGTGTTATTAGGAAGAATGCTTCCACAAAAATATAATGATCCCGGTAGCCCTGTCATAACACTAAGTATAAATGGAATTGAAATACCAAATGTCCTGATTGACTTAGGAGCTGCCATAAATGTCATTGCATCTGATACAAATGAAAAGCTAGGAATGACAACAATTCAGCCAACAACAACTGTTATGTAGTTGGTTGATCAATCAACTACAAAACCAGAAGGTATTATAGAAGAAATCATGGTCACAATTGATACATGGGATTACCCAGTCGAATTTTTGGTTCTCAAAGCCAGAAGGAAAGACTTTGGATACCTAATCATATTAGGCAGGCCATGGTTGGCTACCACTACAGCCTTAATAGACTGTTGATCAGGAAGCATGATAATCACTAATGGACAAAAACAAAAAGAATTGTCACTTTATCCACTTGCACAACCATCAATTCAAACAAACACTCAACTTTGGGTGGATGAGGATTTAGATTCAGAAGGTGATGGTATTGTGGAATTAGCAATGGTAACCATAAGCGAACATATCCAGGAATGTGAAGAATAAGAGATAATTTCATAAAGTGAGCAAGATAATTGTCAAACAACATTACATGAACAACATTGTTGTCCTCTGAATACTCTTGTTGAGGAATCAATAAATTCTAAAACAGACATAAAGGAGATTACAGTAGTAGGAGATAAACCCCTTAATATCAATTCAACCTTATCCCCAATGCAAGAGGAAAAATTGAAAGAAATTTTAGAAAAAAACACCGGAGTGTTTGCTTGGGAATATACTGATATGAGAGGTATCCATCCTTCAATCTATAGTCATCACATCTACACAGAAGATGTTAGACCAATAAGACAAGGACAAAGGCGAATTAATCCTGTTCTTCCTGACATTGTGGAAAAAAAATTGAGAAGTTGCTTAACGTAGCATTCATATACCCAATATCTGATAGTCAGTGGGTCTCTCCACTGGTTATAGTTCCAAAGAAAAATGGTAAATGGCAAGTCTACGTAGACTATAGAGAATTGAACAAAGCCACTAAAAAAGACCATTTCCCATTGCCATTTATCGACCAGGTACTAGACAATCTAGCAGGCAGCAACTACTTCTCATTTCTTGATGGCTTTAGGGGATATAACCAAATCCAAGTAGCCCCTAAAGATCAAGACAAAACTACCTTTACCTGTCCTTGGGGTACGTATGCATATACAGTCCTACCATTTGGACTATGTAATACACCTGCAACATTTCAAAGAGCGGTACTTGCAATATTTGTAGATTTCACCACTTCATGTGTAGAAATCTATATGGATGACTTTACAGTCCATGCTAAAACATATGATGAAGCATTACAAAACCTAGAAAAGGTTTTACAATGTTGCAAAGATCATAGGTTATCACTCAATCATGAGAAAAGTTCCATTATGATGACAAAGGGAATTGTTCTGGGACATCACATCTCAAAAGAGGGGATAAAGGTTGATCCCAAGAAAGTTGAGATCATACAAAACATTGAAATCCCAAAGAACCAAACTAGAGTAAGAAGTTTTCTTGGGCATGCAGGGTATTACAAAAGATTTATAGAAGGATTTAGTAAAATAGCATCACCACTATTCACCCTGCTCAAAAAAGAAGAAGATTTGTATGGACAGAGGATTGTCAGAAATCCTTTGAAACAATTAAGATAGCTCTAACAACTTCACCCATTATCAAAGGACCAGTTTGGGGAGAGCCTTTTCACATACATGCAAATGCATCTAATTTGGCCATTGGTGCAGTTTTAGGACAAAAAGATGAAAACGATGCCATGCATGCGATTTACTATGTTAGCAAAAACTTAAATCTTGCTGAAAGAAACTACACAACAATAAAAGGAATTTTTAGCTATGGTATATGCAATAAATAAATTCAGACATTATATTACAGGCTATAAAATCTACGTACATACAGACCATGCTACAATCATATATCTAATGAATAAAGCAGTGGTAGGTGGACGCATTATCAGATGGTTACTTTTATTGCAAGAATTTGATGTAACTATTGTTGATAAGCCTGGAAAGGACAATGTTGTTGTTGACTTTCTTTCCAGAATTGTTTTATAGGATAATCAAGAACCAGTGGATGATGCATTTCCAGACGAACACTTATTTGCTATATCAGTTCATCCACCATGGTTTGCTGATTTGGAAAATTACCTTGTTACAGGAAAATGTCCAGTCAATTTAGTAATAAGCAAAAAAAGAGGTTAATCCGTGAAAGTTCCAGATTTCAATGGATTAATGGTCTTCTATTTAAATTATGTCCTAACCATGTTTTACGCAGATGTGTAACAGAATTGGAAGTTTATGATGTAGTGCATGCCTCCCATCACGAACCTGAAGGAGGACACTTTTCAGTTGTAAGAACAGTTCACAAAATCTTGGGGGTTGGCTACTTTTGGCCAACAATGACAAAAGATGCAACATTCTTTGTCAAGACACTGTGATGAGTGCCAAAGAATGGGGAAAGCCTACAACAGCCATGGAGATGCCGATGCAACCACAAATAGCTCTTGAACCATTTGAAAAGTGGGGCATCGACTTTGTGGGACCAATAGATCCACCTTCTAGGGGTTAGAGATATATCCTTGTTTGTACCGATTATGCAACAAAATGGGCTGAGGTGAAGGCACTACCAACAAAAGAAGATAAAGTTGCAGACTTTCTGTACAAGAAAATTCTCCAACGGTTTGGTGCACCCAAAGAAATTGTTTCAGATCAGGGACCACAATTTGTGTCAGCAATGATGGAAGCATTTTTACAGAGGTACCAAATAACTCACAGAAAATCTTTGCCTTATCACCCACAGGCAAATGGACAAGTAGAGGTCACAAATAGAGAATTGGAGAATATTCTAACAAAAATAGTTTCTTTGAAGAAAATAGATTGGGTAGATAGGCTAGATGAAGCAGTCTGGGCCTATAACACCACGTGGAAAACAACGACTGGGTTCTCTCCATATGAACTTGTGTATGGAAAGAAACCAGTCATGCCAATTGAATTTGAGTTGAAAACATTGAAGACAACAGTAGAAGTTGGAATTGACCTGCCAGAAGTAGAGAAAAGCAGAATTTTGCAGCTTAATAAACTTGATGAAATGAGAATGGAGGCACTTCAACATATAGAAGTGATTCAAAAGCAAAGGAAGGAATGGCACGATAAACATATTGTGTCCAGACAGTTCAGAGAGGGAGATTGGGCGCTATTATTTGACTCCAGATTTGAAGAGTTTAAAGGAAAGTTCCATACCAGATGGTTGGGACCTTATGAGATACAACAAGTGTTCGAGAATGGAGTTGTCCAGTTAGTTCCAATTGATGGAGAGAAAAGAGTTATGTTAGTCAATGGTCATCTAGTGAAAACTTACCATAAGCTAGCAATAAAGGAGAAATTTCTGGATGAAGTGTAACACAAAATTGAACATTTTCTCATGGAAGATATTTCTTCCATGAGAGAAGATCTTTGAACCTTTGAAGAAGGCAAAATAAATAGGGTAAATTGAAAACCAACAATTGGCGGTTTACCTTGAGAAAAATGGAAGTAAATTGAAAACTAGCAAATGGTGGTTTACTTTCAAGAAAAATAAAAATAAAAAATAAAAATAAAAATTGATGACTGAAAACTAGAAATGGTGGTCTATCCAAGTTAACTTTTGCAAGCTCTTGAAGGCTCCTGAAGATCTTGAAGACTGAAGACTCTGAAGACTCTGTTTTTGCTCAAAAGCTCATGAAGACTCCTGAAATTCCAAGCTCCTGAGAGCTCCTAAAGACTCTTGATGAACTCCTGAAGGCTCTTGAAGAACTCAAGGGCTCAAAATAAATTAAGGTACACATTTAATGTGAATATTGTTTTCAAAGTTATTTTCTAAAGTAGTTAGACTAATTTAAAATAGGTAAATATTTATGAATCTAGACATCTTTGCCACAATGTTAATTAAATGATAATAATAATTCCACTTTTAATCATTTCAAAAAGTGGCAGATTGTCTGAATAAGGAATGATGTGACATGGATGATTTCAGTCGAGGACAACAAATCTCTTCATGATTCGGTTGTCTTTTCAAAAATGCTTCCAAGTACATGATGAAATTTGTAACAAATGTCGCCAACCTTGCGAATTGAATTGCAAGTTTCAAGTAGTGGTGTGCGAATCATCCAGAGCAGTAAAGGAATTAAATGCAGGCGATTAATGGCATGTTATGTCGTTTTTGAAATTGGCTGCTCCCAAATCAAGAAACAAATTATTCCACACTTTTTGGTAAGTAATTCAGACGGCCAGTTAAAGTTTGCCATTTTTTCAAAGAAAGATGGGGAATAATAGAAATTCTGAACCAGAGAACTTCAATCTTGATTCAGAGACCAGAAGATTGTTTGAAGAAGCTGGATGGATAAATTTTGTGATGCAGTATGAAGGCTTCCAACCAAAAATGGTTAGGGAATTTGTGACAAACTTCAATGTGAATGTCACCAGGGTAAGGGGAGAAGTAATAGAAGTCACACCAGAAAATTATAAGTGAAATTTCTGGAATTTTGAATGAAGGAAAACCAGTTAAGAAAGGCCAAGTTAAGTTTGAGAAATTGGTGGTTGCATTTTACCAGGAGCCACAAAAAAGGCTAGAGATACAAATGCATAAAGGAGACCAACATGGCATAGCTCATAACAGTTTGGACGAGTCATGGAGGACTGTTGCGACTTGGCTTATGAAGTTCTTCACCTGTGATGGGCAGTATGGTACGATACTGGGTCCAGGAATGCAACTTTTAATACATTTAAGGTATGGTTAGACAAAACCTTCAGCTAGGATAAATTTTCCAACGTTCTTATTTTAGCAAATTTCTTCCATGATTTTGAGAGTGAAAGCTAGGGGGAATCTTCTATGAAATACCAGGGGTTTTGATAATTAAATACCATTTCTTAAAAAAAGAAACTGGGAAGCAGGGCTAGTTAGAATTTTTGTCTGTGCCTGTAGGAAAGCAAAACGAGAGACCCACAAGGGGACCCTCAGCCAAAAAGACAAAAATGGAGGAAGGAGAATCTTCCAAGAAAAGGGGAAAAAGAAAATTGCCAGAGATATCTAGGGTAACCCGTACTAGGTCAAAAAGGAAGAGACAAGAAGTACATGAGGAAAACCCTAGACCTGCTAAAACTGTAGTGTCCATTCTTGAAGAGGCACCTATAAGTTAAACTCCTATTTTTGGAAGCCCTGTTAAATCCCCTAAACATGAAGATACCCGTACCCCTGTACAATCTCCTGAGAGACCTCAAAGTTCCCCTGAAAACCCAATGTCGACTCCTAAAGATAACCCTATTTTTGAAGTCTACGACTCTGTTGAAGAGTTTGGCGCACAATCTGAAGAGCAAGAGGCCTCTGAAGAATTTGAACAAGAAGAGACTATGAAATCCCCTATACCTTCCCCACAACATGAGAAGAGGAAATTGAAAAAGCCTTTAATTGAAGAAGAGGGACCCCAAGAAGAATTGAATACATAAGAATTAGAGACCAAGGAATTGCTGAGAACAATGAAAGTGTCCCGCTTAGAGGCTGAATTAGAACAAGAAAGAAGAAATGTGCAATTCTTTGAAGAAAAATTAAGAAGAAAAGAAGAAGAATTGCAACAATTAGTTTGCAAAAATCAAGCAATGGAAAGGAAAGTTGAGCAAAATGACGCAAGGATTAAAGAACAATTAAGTAAAATAGAGGATGCCCTGCAACAAGCTAGTATGCAAGCATTAGTAAGTGTAGAGGAAATTTCAAAATTGAAGGAAGAGTTGCAACGGAAAGAAGAAGAATTAAAGTAGCAATCCATGTGATTCTATGCACAAGAAGCCTCTACTTCCACCGCTCCTCCACACATGCTTGCATTACCTTCTGTTATCCCTCATATTCCTTCCACTCCTCCTATGCAACCAACTCCAGTTCAACCTCGATACCATTCTTTGGCAGTTTTCAAATATAAGGAGGAAAGCAAAGTGTTGAAAGAGAAAATACAAAATTTAGAAAAAGAAAAGAATGAGATTGAGAGAAGACTTGAACAGGTGGCAGAAGTCAGTTCCGCCATGATTTCCATGAGAAGACCGACTATAACATATTCTTTGTTTCTTAGAGAAAAGTTTTTAAAATGGAAAATAAATTAATTAATTTTGGGAAGGAGTCTAGATTACAATGAAGATCATGATTTCCTTAAAGATTACTTTAACAGCCACCCTAACATTCAGAATTTAATGTGTGAGTTCTACCAACATGGGTTTTTAATGGGGGATAATGATGACACAATGTTGAATATATATGTTGGTGAACTTTAGATAAGGTCATTTGTTTCTTTAATACAAAACTAGGTGGATTAGTCAAACAAAATGAATAAGTACAAAGAAGCTCAAAGAAAATATGGATTTCCAATGAGACCTGAAAACCCCATGCTGAATTATATATCAAAGTTGTAAGATTAGTTATCAGGTTAAATGATGTTAATCCCCTTTATGTCTCAAATTTGTTTGATAGCATTGCATCATTCCAGAATGTGGAAGCAACACTCCCGCCATTAGCACTACGGTCCTATGAAGAAAGGTACCAAATTATTCCAGAATCAGTCAGGAGAAGGGAGCCAATTAGTTTGAATAATATCAGTTGGAGTTTAGTCAGAGTCAGACATGTCATCACTCTAATCCAACAACAGAAAGAATTTTGGGTAGGCATGAGATTTAGAATGTCAATTATTATAATGCCAACACCAAAGCTAAAGGAAATGACAAATATGCCAACTCCAGTAATGAGGGTGTGGTTTGAGAACTTAAGACAAAACTATGGCCATGCACTTAATACTAGATTGTCAGAACAATACAAAGAGGGTGTTTCTGACTACTGCATTTGGATGGAGGCACTAAACAGAGAGAAAGAGAACACCATAGTTATGGATGATGAACCATGAGGACATGGTCCAAATAAAGTTGGGGAGAAAATGATGGGAGATATAAAATACTTTAATTTAAGGCTTTTTATGTTTAAAAAGACTTGTTTTTATTGTTAATTGACATGACTGGCGGTAGACAACAGATTAACATATTTGCTTATTTTACTTTATGTTTAACTAAATTAGCGGATATTTTGGAAGTGATAGCTTATGTTAAATGCGTTGCTTTATGATGACTTTGGATGAGATGATTATGCTGCATTAATCTTTATTACCTTGATTGTTGTCCTTTTCATAAGGGTTTTTAACAGGGTATCGTAAAGGTTGATGAGATGGTTAAACTCTCTATCTAATCATGAGGAATGACTACGCCATAGGTAGGCCCTGCTGGATGATGAGTCACTCAAAGTATGAATCGACTTCTTCATAGTCGGTTGAGGAACTTTTACTTCCAGTGCCAATCTGGCGTAGTTCTGGCATAGTCCTCCTTAGTCAACTTCAGTTCTATTTTTAGTTTCATTTTGTAATCTGTAGTTGGTCACTTTAAGTTTTGGCATTTAATGCCATGTTAGAAGCTAATAAGGATATTTTATAAATATCCACATTTTGGTCTTAGTTAGGAGTTAGATAATTTGCAATTAGAATTTATGTAATCACAAGCAATACGTTGTTCTGCCTTCTACTTTTGATCAATGAGAAAGGAAGTAAGAAGTTAATTAATTCACTGTGTTGAAGGATCTTACCTGAGGAAGAGCAGGGCCCGCTCAACCTTTGGAACGATCTTATGGTATTTTTGTTAAGTTTTGTTATTTTCTGATTCATTAATATTAAATCTGTAGTAGAAACTGATTTTGAATTGTTCAATTGTTAAAATCATCTTCTATCTTGGTAAATGTTAAGATTGAATAATCACTTATGTTTACAATTACGTGTCAAAGTTTCAGTTTATTATGGTTAAGATTGAATAGTTAGAATGCTTAGATTTGTTTATTAGAAATGTTGAATTGAACCATTAGAATTGTTAAACAAGTTTCTTTTATAAATTAGGTTTAGATGTCGTTCGAATAAGTTAGAATTAATGTTTGTTTGTTAAGCTTCATTAAAATAATGTTAGGAATTTATGGAAAGATGGAGTTGAAGTCTGTTCATGGAGATTAGTCTTTATTCTTTTTAGAATAATCATCATTTTCCTGCAATTCATTCCTTCTCTTAAATTAGCATTTACTTTCCAACAATTAAGTTATGGATTTCTTTTAAAGCAAAATAGAATTAATTTGGAATTCTATATTTTAGATTAGGATTAAAGTAATCATTAATTGTCTCATGAATTTCAAACCAAAGTCAATAAAGAAAATTAAGTCACAGAATTTTTAAATTAGAATTTAAAGTAGATTTAAATCTTAGGAATCAGTACTACAGTTTAGCTCCTGAAAGCTCCTCAAGTAGGAAAACACACCGAATTTGTTGTTTAGAAAAAACCCCCAAAAATACTTTGACAACTATCCTTATCGATATTGCTCGAGACACACCCTGATTTGATAAAAGAATTAATTAAATGATGCAAGTTGACATCAACACTTTTCCATCACCTTTTCAAACATCCACCTTTATTGATTGTAGGTCTAGAAGCATAACTATTTCTAATGGAATCCAACAGAAAGAACTATCCCTTTACCCACTAGCAAAACCATCTTTTTCATCTAAAAATCATAGTTGGACTGATGATTTTAGTTAGAAGATGATGAGGTTTGAGATCTTTCTATGGTAACATTAGCAGAGCATGTGGAACAATATCAAGAATTTATGGATGAAGAAGGAAACCTTGAATTTCATGATGTTATTGATTATCAAGATCGTTGTCCTTTAACTAATATCATGAATTATGATTCAAATCATACCAGTTACTCCATCAATTTTTCCACATCCTTTTCCTTTAAATACTTTGATTGGAGAACCCTCCACTCTTCAAAACAAGACTAAGAAAATCTTAGTACAAACATATAAGCGCTTGCTCATTAATGCTTCCTTATCAACTAAACAAGAAGATGATCTAAAGAAATTTTAGAAAAGAATATTGAAGCATTTACTTGGGATTATAAGGACATAAGAGGGATTCATCTTGATATCTATACAAATCATATTTACATTGAAGATTTCAAACCTTTAAGACAAGCTCAAAGAAGGATTAACCTTGCACTAAGAGATATTGTGAAGTTGGAGATAGAAACATTGCTTAAGGTAGGATTCATCTACCCTATCTTTGACAGTCAATGGGTTTCCCCACTAGTCATAGTGCCTAAGAAAAATAGTAAGTGGAGAGTATGTGTGGATTGTAGGGAATTGAACAAGGCTACTAAGAGACTATTTTCCACTACCTTTCATAGATCAAGCATTGGATAACTTATCAGGCAGTAGTTACTTTTCTTTTCTTGATGGTTTTAGTGGATACAATCAAATTCAGGTAGCTCTGGAAGATCGAAATAAGACAACATTTACTTTCCCATGGGGTACCTTTACTCATAGAGTCTTAACTTTTGGATTATGTAATGCACCTGCTACCTTCCAACGTGTTGTTCTTGCTATTTTTGCAGATTTAATAGCAACATGTGTTGAGGTATACATGGATGATTTTATAGTTCATGGTAAAACTTATGAAGAATCATTGAATAATCTGAATAAAGTTTTGAATAGGTGCAAAGACCATAGGTTATCACTAAACACCAAAAAGAGTCTATTAATGATGACTGGAGGAATTGTGTTAGGACATCATCTATCAAAAGAAGGAATCAAGGTAGACCCTAAGAAAATTGAAATTATCTTGAAGATACCAGTGCCTCAAAGTCAAATTGAAGTAAGAAGTTTTTTAGGACATGTTGGGTATTATAGAAGATTTATAGAAGGGTTTAGTAAGATTGCAGGTCCTCTGTTTAATTTGTTAAAAAAAGATTTAGAGTTTCTTTGGACTATAATGTGTCAACAATATTTTGATGAAATAAAAAAAGCCTTGACGACTGCACCTATTATAGCTGGGCCAATCTGGGGTGAACCTTTTCATATAAATGCAGATGCATCTAACTTCGCTATCAGAGCAGTTCTTGGACATAAGGATGAATCAGGAGCAATGCATTCCATTTATTACATAAGCAAAAATCTTAACCCAGTTGAACATAATTACACGACTACTGAAAATAATTTTTTAGCAGTTGTGTATGCTATCAAGAAATTTAGACATTATATTACTAGTTATAAAAATTTTGTACATACATACCATGCAACTATTCAATACCTAATGAATAAAGTTGTGGTGGGATCATTCAATGGTTCGATGGTTGTTGTTATTACAAGAATTTGATATAACAATTGTTGATAAACCATGTAAAGATAATGTTGTAGTTGATTATTTGTCCAGGATAGTTTTACAAAACAATAATGAACCAGTTGAAGATGCATTTCCTGATGAACATCTATTTTCTATATCAATTCAATCACCTTGGTTTGCTGATATTGCTAATTATTTAGTAACTGGGAAATGTCCTTATTTTTCATCTAGACAACAAAAGAGATTAATTAGAGAAAGTTTCAGATTTGAATGGATTAATGGTTTGTTGTTTAAGATGTGTCCAAATCATGTCATGAGAAGATTTATACAGGAAATTGATGTCTATGATATCTTGAAGGCATGCCATGATGATCTAGGTGCAGGACACTATTCTATAGTAAGAATAATACATAAGATTTTGGGAGCAGGCTATTTCTGGCCAACAATGACTAGGGATGCAACTCATTACATTAAACATTGTGATCAATGTTAGAGAATGGGAAGACTTACACATTCTACAAAAATTCCACTTCAAACACAAGTTTCCCTGGAACCATTTGAAAAATGGGGAATTGATTTTGTTGGTCCCATAGATCTGCCATCAAGAGGAAATCATTACATCCTTGTATGTACTGATTATGTTACTAAATGGGCAGAGGTCAGAGCATTACCAGCTGCTAAGGAAGAAAGAGTGGCATATTTCTTGTATAAAAACATCCTACAAAGATATGGAGCGCCTAGAACACTTGTATTAGATCAAAGGCCACAATTTATGTCTTTATTGATTGAGGCGTTTCTTCAGAGATATCAAGTTCAACATATAAAGTCAACACCATACCATCCTCAAGCAAATGGACATGTAGAAGTAACTAATAGGGAGTTGGAGAATATACTCACAAAAACAGTTTCATCTCGAAAGAGTGATTGGTGTGATAGATTAACAGAAGTTGTTTGGGCATACAACACAACATGGAAAACAACCACAGGGTTTTCTCCATATTAGTTAGTTTATGGGAAGACACCCATTCTTCCTATAGAATTTGAACTCGAAACACTTAGAACAACTTTAAAAGTGGGTGTAGATCTAATTGAGACACAAAAAAATAGAGTGATACAGTTGAATAGGTTAGATGAAATGAGAATGGAAGCCTTACATCAAACATAAATAATTCAACATCAAAGGAAACAATGGCATGACAAGAATATTCACAGTAAACAATTTACTGTGGGGGATTGGGCATTACTGTTTGATTCACGATTTCAAGAATTCAAAGGGAAATCGCATACTAGATGGCTTGGACCATATGAGATTAAGGAAGTTTTTGATAATGGAGTTGTTCAATTGGTACCTATTGATAGAGAAAGGAAGACAATGCTGGTAAATAGAACATTTTACTAAGGAAGATTTCTCTTCTTTAGGAGAAGTATCTTTTCCTTAGTGTTGTTTGGTCATCATAAATAAAGAAGGTGAATTGAAAATCAAAAATGGTAGTTTACCTTCCAAAAAATGATCCAAAAAAAAAAATCCTCTAACCTTCTTCTCTCTTGTAGGTACAACTTCAAATAGATTCTGATTGATCCTTACTAAATCAAAGAGATCCTGATAGCTCCTGATCAGCTTAGTCATCAATTCCTTGGTGAAAGTTTTGATTAAAACGTACAAGTTAATTCAACTTCTAATAGCTCCTGATCACTCCTAATCAGTTGTTCTCGATACTGAAAGAAAATTTTCAGAGGAAAATGTTCGATTGCTCTAAGTTATTAAATGAACAGTTGATGATTTATACAATCCATGAGATTCAGGAGAAGAAAAATAAATTCATGCGTCATAGAAAGCCTCATTATTTTACTAACTAATTTGTTGACTGTGCAAGTACAAATTCATTGAAAATTTCAGATTTTAATGGTTTAATATTATAACATGTGGAAGAATTGGGCTCCCACAAGGGTTGAGCTCAGCGTGTTATATTTATTAACTATGATCGAGTACATCATATAGTTTGAAAAAATATGACAAATGTTAATCCTTTTTGGGAGAAAGCAAAGATTTTGATCCTTTTTGGAAAAAAGTGAAGATTGTTTTAGTAAATTTTGCCATCGAAGAAGTCACCAGTCAAAACAATATCATTTCACATTGATGGGGTAAGTATTTATATGATGCATTTATTACTCAAAAGTTTAAATGCATTTAATTATTTTTCATCGAGTTGTTTAAAAGGTCATGTCATTCAGTTTAAAGCCAAGTGTAATTTATTGAGCAGATATTGTGAGGTGACATTAGTTATCAAGTAATGATTATGAGGTGATGGTTTCAGAAGTAAGCGATCTATACGCCAATGTCAGTAAATGTACTTTTTCCACCTTTCACCAACAAAATTTTAAACAAATTAGTCGGCGAAATATCTCATGTGTGCGAAATATACTCTGGTTCAAACTGGACATAATGCAGAGTAAATAACATTTAATGTCGAGAAACAACTATAAGCTATTTCAAATTTATTCAGTAAAAAGAAAAAGACCCATTGTCATTCCTACAAAATAGTTTTTCTGCATTTTCTCCTAACTAAAGATTGTTTCTGAATTTCTCAAATTCTCCAGTCAATGAAAATAGGATACAAGAAAATGGCCGAACCAAAAGAAGCAATTTTGGATAATGAAACAAGGAGATGGTTACAACAAGTAGGATGGCTCGACCTTATACTCAAATATGAAGGGTATGAATGGGACATCATTCAGGAATTTGTAAAGAATTTCCACCTCAGCTTCACTGTTGTGAGAGGAGAAACTATTCTAGTATCCATAGTTGTAATTAGCGCATTGTCTGGAATCCCAACCGAAGGCGAAATTGTTAAAAGAGGTTAGCATGATTTAAAAGAGCTTCTACAAATGTTTCATGCTGACCTAGAACCTCAGCCCATTTTTCAAGTTCACAAAGGGAAAAACAAGGGTATTGCAAGAGGGAGTCTTCAGGAGCCCTGGTCTTCAATAGTGCACTGCTTGATGAAATATTTCACCTGTGAGGGTCAGTATGCTTCGGTGTTGGGGCCAGCTTTGTGGCTATTGATCCATGTTCACCATGGAAAAACTAAACCTGAGGTAAGGGTAAATTTTCCCACGTTCTTGTTTTCACAAGTTAGTGACATGGCAATGAGATGCAAAGAGAAAGAAAGTAGAATTGTGCATCATGGTTTAATGCACTTGATTGTTAAGCATCATTTTAGACAAAAACCTAATGGTGAAGAAAAATGGATACAATTTCTGATGAATGTTGAGGGTGAGGGTTTAGGGAAGTATAAAACCCCTATGACTAGAACTCTAAAAATAGAGAAGGGAATGTGTTGAAAAGAAACTAGGGAAAAATCTATAGGAAGGCCTAGAAAACAAGACCCTAAAGAATCAACACCTTCCAAGAAAAGGAAAGTAAGGGAAATCAAAACTTCAGAAGAAACCGAAACTAAGAAAGAAAGCCCTAAAAAGGAAAAGAGAGACTAGAAAAGAGAAAGCGGGTTGAGAAATTAGAAAAACCTGAGGGAAGAAAGAAATTAAAAAGAAAGAAGAAGATAAAAGCTCATAAATCTCCTCCCATAATTCAAATTGAAGAATCAAAGACAGAGGAGGCTAAAAAAGAAAAAGAATATTCTCAATCACCAAAGGAAAACTCCCCAAAGTTATTTTCTAGTTCCCCTGCTAAGGAATCTTTTATTCCAAGCCCTAGTATTCATGAAGAAAACCCTTCTATTGCTCAAAAATCTCCTTTAGAAGAAGAAGAAATTGAAGTTCAAATTCCTAATGTTTTCAGTTCCCCAGCTCAATTTACTGAACAAATGGAAGAAGTGTTTGTTCGCAGAGAAGGAAAACAACATTTAGGACTGCCATAAGAAATAAATAGTGGTTTAAATCAGAGAAAAGAGGAAGAGGCACAAATTCAAATTGCATTGAAATTATCAAGATTAAAAAAAAAATACAAGAATATAGGATGCAAAATATGATACTAGAAATGAAGATAAAACAAAGAGATGAGGAGATATCAAATTTTGAGGCTGAAATGGAAAAACTAAAGTCACGGGTCCAACAAGACACAAATCAGTTGCTTACACAACTAGAAAATGTGAAAGGAGGTCTAGCCAAGATGACTGAGTAGTGTGAACAAAAAGACAGTGAAATTCAGGGGTTAAAAGAGAAAATAGAAAGAAGGCAACGAACAACTCCTGAAACGGAAGAACTAGAGCAGACTGTATATCCACCTTCTGGTTTACTTTGCTTGCCTCCACCAGAGGATAAACCCAAGGAAAAAGCCACAAAGCCAAGGTATCTCTCACTTACTGCTATGAAGTATAAACAAATCAATAAACAACTTCATGATAGAATAGAAGAAATTACTAAAGAAAGAAATGAAGCAAAGGGCAGATTAACTGAAGCTGTCTAGATATTGCTCTTGCACTTGTTGCAACTAGAAAACCTTCAGGGATGTATGGCTTATTCCTTAGGGAAATTTTTTTGAAGTGGAAGTTGAACCAACTAATATTGAAGAGACCTCTAGATTTCTGGACTGATAATGCTTTCCTTCAATCATATTTTAACAGTCATCCTAACGTTCAAAATCAAATGTGTGAATTCTACAAACATGCTTTTCTCATGGGTGATATAAGTGACTCACTTCTTAACATTTATGTCAGAGAACTATAGATCAGATCCTTTTGTTTCCTTATTGTAGAATCAAGTGGAATGGACAAAGAGAATGGGAGAATATAGGGACGCTTAGAAAAGGTATGGCTTTCCCATGAGGGGAGAGACACCAAATGCAATTTAGTATATTAAGAGATTTAGATCAGTGGCTAGGCTCAATGATGTTGTGCCTATTTACAGGACTAATTTACTAAAAAGTATAGCATGCTTTCAAGATATAGAGGGAACATTGGCACCGGTAGCTCTCTAGGCATGTATGGAGAGATTTAATTTGATTTCAGATCCACTAAAAAGAAGGGAGTCTGTCAGCCCAAATAACATTAGGTGGAGCTTGACCAGGGTAAGACATATAATTAGTTTGATACATCAACATAAGGAAATGTGGATTGGTATGAGATTCAAAATGCCTATTAGCTTCATGCCCACACCTAAAATCAACACACCAGACATAATACTAGATGAAGTTTTGAAAACCTGGCATGAGAAATTAGAATAGAATCATGGTTATGTCAGCAAGAACAGATCAACAGAGGATTACAGAGGATTCTTCGACTATGCTTTATGGATATAAACACTCAACAAGGAAATTCTTGATATCATCAATCTGTAACCATGAGGACATGGCTATGAGCAGGAGGGGGAGGATGATGAAGCCTTCTAAGGACTTCATATATTTTGCAATATTAACACTTAATACTTTATGTTTGGCTTAAGAACTTATGTTATTACCTTTATATACTTCAAATATGAACTTAATTATGTGTAAGAACTTAGAATATAAATGTTTTGTATGAATGCTTTTTTTTTAAATGCATGATTAAAATGATATTTAATGTGTGATTGTTTCATGATGGTGTGTATTTAATGCATAACTGGAAGAAGTATTTACTTATCAGAATAAAAAAACTAACCATTTCCCATTCAAAATGAGATTGGAAGCTAACCTTTTATAGCTCAACATCCTCAACCAAGTTACCTATCAACCGAGCAGCAGTTCTAGCTATGCATATGTCCAGTTTTGAATCTCTATTCAGTGTCAATTGAAGATAGTTGTAATATCTTCATGACTATTTTCCCTACGCTCCAAGATATCTTTAATATATTGGAGCTTATTTAATTTCTTGCTTTTCCTTGTTTTCAAATAAGAGATGGATATATGTATCCAATCTCAAGTTAGTTCATCATTAGATTATCTTAGTTTTTTATTTCAATTTTTTTTTTGCTTTTCAATTCCCAGTTGAAACAATTTGTTATTCGCCCCTCCTTGGGCACATTTGATGAAAATAAAAGGAAGTTGATCTAAATTCTGTGTTAAATCCCTCCAATGGTAGAGCAGGGCCTGCTCTATTGAAGGAAGGTGATTCTGTTAAGTTTATAGTTGATCTTCATTCATTTAAAACTTCATCTTTGTTCTTGGAATGGTTTTACAAATTAAATGTTAGAATAGATCTCAATCTTTCATTGCAATCTTAGATTGATTATTTTGTTAATTAAATCTTATATCGATTACTGTGTTAATTAAATAAACAGAGTCCTTTCAGTTTACCTGTTAACTAGATTGCAGATCAGATAGCTAGTTTAGCATTGATGAATGATTATGTTTTCAATGGAATATTAGCAGAGCATAAATTATTACCTGTAAAATTGAATGAATGAGGATTGGATTATTTTGTTTTTAAAGATTTAAATTCTAGATCTTGATTGAGTAATTGTTTGATTCTTGTTTTCCTACAATTAGATTAAGTTAATCATTCAATCCTCACCATTCAATTTCACTTGGAATATGACCTATCTCTGTACATTTTCTGTATTAAAGTAATTTTGATTCAAAGATTTAGAATAAGTTAAGTGAGAGCAAGTTAGAAGAATAGCATAAGATATCATAGAACCGCTTTCGACAAGGAAGGAACAACTCCAAACCCTCCTGACAAGGTGGAACCACAACAAACCCCCCAAAACTGATCCAACTCTTACCACAAATAGCTTTAGACACCCATGGGTTGACAAATAAGGATTAAATGATTAGGGAATTGTGAGAACAATGACCCCTATCCATCACCTCTCACATCTACCTAATTGGTAAGATGGCCCTACCCTTTGATGAAGAGATTGGTTTGGTAACCCCATAATGCTGATGTTTCTAAGCATAGTGTTGTGTCCTACATCTCTAGAGCTACCACACATATTGGTTTCCCTGCCTAGAATGCAATCATGGATCATAGCGTACTAATAGTGTAAACAATGGCTACTTACACTACTTTGGAAAAATAATTCATCACCCAATACTTTGAGTGAGAGTCATCTATCCACCCACCCTAAAGCTCAATTTGGTATTGACCATAAACATAACACACATTCACTCTAAGGTGATAACATAATAAAATATTCAACAAGGTATTTCCCTTAACCATGGATTACCCTAACACCAGGAATACCCAAGTCTATAATAAACTGATTATCTAGGTTACACACTTACCCATGGATTTCACTAACCCTAGGAATAACCATGCTAACCCCTGAAGTTCAAAATGACATTTTCATAAGAGTACTATCAGATAACAACATATTCTACATCACACATTATCCATATAGACTTAACAAATTAATTATAGTTCTATTAGAACTTAAGCAACACATACTTCATCTATTATAAATGTATTCTCAAATAATAGGGTTTCTCTATTTCGAGACTCAAACAAGAATCTCACAAGAATCTTCCTTACTTGGAAGTAACTAAGCTCATGAGAACAAGCATATAATGCATTTCCAAAGATTATTCCAAAGCTAGGAAATAACTGATTTCATAAGAACAAGCATATCATGCATTCAAGACTATTCCAACACAAAGAAACATCTAAGTTCATAAGAACAAACATATCATGCATTTAAAAATCAATCTTTCCAAATGAAGGCATGAAATTCAAATAACCTTTCAAAAATAAATAATGGAGGAATATAAATCAACATGGCTAGATATAGAGTTCTAACTGATATTGTTGCTTTCCAACCTTAGCCTCCACAACCACAAATGATATTCCTTCTATTGTCAACTAGATTCTAGTTCTAGCCTCTTAATAATTTTCAAGAAACTTGACTCACAAAACAATTCTCTCACTTTCACTAAAACTCTCACGATAATGCTTGCACAAAAATTACAACAGAATAACAATAGAGAAATCAGAATGAGAAGTGTAACAAATGGTAGAGAGAGCACCTCTATATATACTACAATTTGAAGCAACCAAATGCTACAAAGAAGCTAGCAATTTTTCCACCTTTCCACTCACATGCAACAACTCAGCTGATAAAACTCTTATATTGCAACACATGACAGTCCACATTCTTCCAATGGTTGAGTCGACCTCTTTATGAGAGACAAAATTACTCGTTTACTGAGTCAAGGGACATCAATGAAAAGCTACAGGTTTCCTATTTAGTTTGCAAGTTGACAACCCTCTCAAAATTCTACCATCTATGCTTTGACTAAGTTTTATGGTTACCATATTGCTTTTCCAGATTTAGGCACTAGTTTTAGACTTCTTATTTGTTTCACATACTTCATATTTGGTGCCACATATTAATTTCTAAGCGCCCCATATAATAGGGCTGCCAAAGACTTATTCTAATTCTTAAAATCTGCATTCATTCTCTTTGCAACGTGAAAATTGTTTCCTTCTTTCCTATGCAGGTTATAAGTCTTCATTGACTTAGTCTTTCTTTTTCTTTATGCACAAATATGAGCCAAAATATTGTAAATAATACAATGCTATATCATGTGCTTCACTTTATTCATTGAACTTTAATATGTATAACAGTAATGTTATAATATGCACTTTCCTTTACACAAATGCAACGCTTTATAAAATGTGTTATGATAAATACTATGCTCTTTCAATATATATAGAAAGCATTATATATATATATATAATCACATTCACTTAATTATTAAATACATCTATTGTCAATTGATATAAGCATATATTAAATAATCATATATATATATATATACATATATACATATATTAGTATATATGTATATACTTTTCCTCCAACGTACTTTATACATATATATATATATCATTATTTCAATCATCAAATTCAAACACATATATTCACATACTCATTGATTGATGCATATACATGAAGTGTGTAATATATATACGTATATATACATGTCACATTTATCCAACTGATACTCCCATACATATGGGTTATCCATTCATGAGCATACGTAGGTATTTCTTCCTATGTATACTCATGCACGCATATACTCACATGTATGAGTTATTGTGGACATGTACACATATACATATATACATTCTATGTATATACTTCATCGATTAACATATAAATATGAACACACAAAGAATAACTTATTCTCAACATAAAAATTCAATCACATACCCATAATCAAATCATTTAGAGAACAAGATCATAACCAATACAAAACATTCACAAACCTAGACGGAAGGTTACTTACCATTTCCCGAACTATCCTAATCAACTAGACCAACTAGGAAGTGAGTGTTTGTATGCTCAATTAGGCTCATCAGGGTTATCAAACCAAGTTCTTCTCCTGAGTGATACTTCCCCTCTCTTCTAGAGGTTCAAGCTTGTTCCTGCATCTATCTTAGTACATCATAATAGTAGTTAGCTGATAACAATACAATCATATGCATCATATATTTCATTGTCAGAATCATTATAACATATCAAGTTGAATTAAATATTCATTCATCAAATACCCATCAAGATTCATATGCAAAACATAACTATAATATATATTAAAGCATTTTAAACCCATCAAGGTAAAAGTAAATAGGTAATAGCACAATGAGGTGTAACATCTAATCCAAGGTGTATGCTAGTGTAGGCCTAGCATAATTTTTTATGTTGTTTTATATTGTTTTAGGCCCGTATTTTAGTGTTCACATTTTGGCACACTCAGTGGGACCACATCCCATGGCAACTCTTATAATTGTGTGATGCATTTTTATAAATTTCATTGCATATTTCACATCAGTTATAGTTTAATACACTTGGACTATCAAATAATGCATCTAGATTATCAAATAGTGCAAAAGAAATCTCCATGACACACTTGCAACCTAGAATCCAAAAACCATAGGTAAATTATATAATAGCATGTTTGCATTAATTTTAGTGCATGCACATTTAGGTGGTCAAAAACACAGTTATCGCCTATGCACACTACAATAATATATTGCATAGTAGCATATGATAGCAATACAATCATATGCACAATCACTATTTTTACATGTGCTTTTGGCTTTATATTTTTTAGTTTTTAACATTTTTGTAAGTTAGTTGTCATATATGCATTTGTTCTAGCATACTTATAACTAGCTTAGCATGTGTGCATTTGTAATAGTGTATGTGCATCTATTTTAGCGTACCTATTTTAGGGAAAGTCAATATTTATTTGTCAACATATTTTCTCTATCAAATGGTGCATGTGCATTTATAGTGATGCATGTGCTCTGTGTAATAATGTACCTAGATTATATTTGTCAAATTTTTAAGTTTTAAGTTTTAATTTTATATCTAACACACATGACTTGTAGGCATCCTTTTGATTAATAACATCACATGGTGATTACAATAGCAAAGTTCCCTAATTTATATGTTACCCTCCCAAAAGATTAACATGTTGGACAAGACCCAAAATGGTTCCAAGACCTAGGATGAAACCCCACACATCACATTGCATAATTTCATGTCATTCCTCATGCTACAGAGTTGCCAACCATTCCACACCCTATAGTTTCCCCATCATTCCTCTTATTTTAGGATGTGTTGAACCCCTTTCCCACCATTATTTTTGGTCTTGGGATGTGTCAACCTTAATTGGTTGGCTTCACAACCCTTGTAAATTTCCCCATCTCTACTGGTTGGGTACACATCGAGTTGTACCCTTGATTTCTGATCCCCAATTGTTCCTTGGCACGCGATGAGCCATACCACCAACCTCAACACCTACTTTACAAAGGGGACATGACATAATGGAGCCTAAGAATTTTAAACAAGTAATATTTGGTGTATTTCTCCTCTATTTGTTGCATAAACTTGAATTAATGGCAATGGCTTTCCTAGCTACCCACAATAATTTTGGTGGCCACCCATTTACCAAAGATTAATGTAGATGTTTTCCTTTGATTTGGAGCACATATTTTTCCACAAATTTATAGGTTCTATAATGCCATAGATTAGGGTTTCAACCCAGTGGTATTTTTGGTGTTCTCAAACTCATTTTAGGTATTCAATGATTATTCTTAGAACAAAAGTGTCAATTTTTCTAGGGTTTCAATTATTGAAAGTCAATTGTAGAAGGGCGATGAAAGTCACAAGATATCTGAACGTACTATGACAAAATATGTTGTAGATGTAACGTCTCCAAAATCATAGGCACACATTTTGGGTATTTCTAAACATTCTAAAAATTCCCCTTAGCACACTTGGTGATGTGAATGTAAATCTTGTTTGAAAATGTGGTAGAATTTTTAATACAATTATAATATTGTAATGATCTTCTAATGATTACATGTGAATTTGTATGCTTTTTATTTTGGATAAATAAGAATATTTTATTTGTAATACTCTCCTGTGATGCATTTTCATGCTTAGAACAACGGTTCGATATTTTCCTTTCATTACATTTGTGTTTGTCAACTTGACTATGTTACCCATAAACAAGCACTGATCTATGATAAATTGGTTCAACCAAATCATTAAGTCAATATGTCCGTTTAGTTAGTTAATGTAGCAAGGTTTCACCATTTTATAGGGAATAACCTTCATAAATGTTACACATTGTCTCATAGTTACCAGGTTACTT